>JAADXB010000181.1:0-20321 GCA_023337495.1 Pythium diclinum | reverse complement strand
TTGAAGAGCCACCCGCAGCTCGTGTTTGCATGCGCGCGCTATGATCTCGGACCAGAAAAGCCTTTTGGTGTGCTTGGAAGTAGCTGCCTCGTAACAGAGTCCGAGATACCGTGCGTTGATGCCTTCACGATGAAGAGCCGCCGTCAATGTCGCGCTGTCGTAGATTTGAGAGACGTTGGCTTCGACAAGATCGACAAACGCTGGCAGGACAATCGTCCGCAGGTGTTCGTGTGCACTCAAGGCGGCTCCCTTGAGCAGCTCAGCTTGGACTGCGGTCACGCTCACTGGCATCGCAGAACACAACGGTATCTCCGCACCATACTGCGCCACAAACTCCGGCCGTAGTTTCTGCAGACCATTCACGCTGCTAGAACCGCCCGCAAACGGATCCGCTGGAAACGTGTCGAAGGTGTTCTGGATGAGGAGCTGAGGATTCTTCGTCGCTGCACTGATCGCCACACCAGTGCTTGCACCAACGAAATGTGGAAGCTGATCAAGTCGGCGTTTGTTGTCGCGAGTGAGATCGTCCACGAAGATGCCCAGGCGACTGTATACTGCTTTTAATCGGTCGTGGCAACGCACTTGTGAATCCGAGTCAAACGCCGTGAGGGTTCTTGAGCTGTCAATACGAGTGGATCCATGAGATGGCTGAGCGATCACCAGCGCCCTAAATCCCAAATAGTCGACGGCACATTGGAGGGGAAGTCGAAGACGGTCGACCACTGAGTCTTCTTCCATGATCGCAGCGTGCAATGCTTTAGCGACTTGCACTTGATGGCCGAAAATCTTGTGCACGGAGGGATCGTGGGTCACGTAGACCAGAAGCCCACGGGTAGCAAACTTGGTGACGTGCTGCCGCAATATCTCGAGCTCACTGCTGTAGTCCGTCGCGAGCAACTGGTCGTCATCCAATCCCATTGGCGGAATCTTGCGAGCATCGTCGTCCAGTGTCATCTCTTCGACGATTTCCTGCATGATTTGCTCGGCTTCCAGGCGGAATTCGGTGATGAAAGCCGCCATTTCAAGTCCACGCTGCAGCACAGAGCTACCTGCTAGCTGCACGAGGAAGCCCTCGAACTCATGCTGCCAGTTCCTGGATAATTGCTCGTTCTCCGCGTTCATTTCTGGAACCCGTGTAGCAGCAGCTTCGGCATGAGCAGGTGAAGAAGCGTTGTGCTCTTCGTCGGTGGTTGGCTCGATATCCGAAACGATCTCGGGCTCGCTCGCCTCGCTTCGCTTCGGATATCGTGGCGGTCGATCGGAGAAGCTCCCGCGGGGTGTGGTTGCTGGTGCCTTCTTCGAAAAGCTCCTCTCGACCTGGCTCGTGGTCTTGTCGCGTGCCAGCCAGTATTGCTTCATCACGCGAAGATACTGGGCTCGCGAGATCGTGCCTTCCACGTTCGGGTCGAGCTGCTGCTGTAAGAGCGAGTACTCGGAGATGTCGCCTTGCCAACCTACGTAAGCACAGCCAAAATGACGATGAAAGGATACCTACTGGTTACAAAAAGAGGACCATAAATGGCTGAGGAGGGGTGGAAAAGGATATGGACTGAAGCAGCACGCGAAGCTTGGACGCGTCGACCTTGTCCGTTCGGCGTGGGTCACACTGCACACAACAACGGATCAGCCACAGTTATACACCACTAGTGACAGTATAAAAGGGCGAGACGTGAACCCACTGCCGTGAAGGCTTCACTCGCTCGTCGCATCTTCTCCACGATGCTGTAATCAGTCAAGTTGTCAGTTCACGGCCATCTACTCTCCGGTGACAGAACGACAACCGTACACTGGAGGAACAGAGCTGTCCGTTGAGGGGTCCACGCGCGGCTACAAATTTCACAGCAAGCAGTATGAGCATCCCACGAGGCGACAATACAAGAAGACTCGATACAGCAAGTACTATGTACCTGGAAGGCTTCTTGCCACTCGATGAGCTCCCTCTCATTAGCACACGCGAACACGTAGCTCTTGGCATTCTACGCAAACAAACTCCACGTTACAGTCAACAAGAACAGCGTACTCCAAGAACGACGCCAGTGACTCACCTTGTTCTTTGGCACCAAGTGGAACGCGTGCTTGCGCGTGATGCGCTTCTGTAATTGACCACAACATTAGAAAGTCAATAAAAATGATGATAACGGCGTCAATATCAACTGCTTGAACAGCGCAACGACGCACATCATCGGAGAGCACAAAGTCGTAGGACGTGAGTTCGATGGCGTAGCTCTGTCTTGCGCTTGTGAGCGAGAAGAGCGGCTGCTGCTCGGACGCCATGGAGAAGTACTTGAGCACGTGGCCGTCGAGATGGACCCACTTTTCGGTCCATTTGGAACCGAACAGGCCATGCCCGAGCTGCAAACAAAGCGCCGATCAGCAACCGAGTAGTTACGCAACATACATATACACTCAGCGGCTGCGTAGCGGTGCTGTGTACCTTGAAAAGCTTGCCGGACTTAGGGTCAGCACTGGTCATTTCTCCATTAACGTGACTGGGTTTCCAGGAGGAAGCACAGGAAAATGAAACGGCAACTTCAACGACTTTGAGTACAGATGTAGACATCATCAATCCGTTTATTACAATTTTCACACATCTTGTCAGGATAATAACCTTGATAGACTCATAGTGGCTAAGTACGGCTAAGAAACTGGATGCGAACTTATGACCAGCTCCCAACCAGTGGAAACCTCAAGCCAAGAAAGACGCAAAGCACCATGTCATCAACGCGCGACCGCAAGCGCAAGGACGGCTTCTCTCGGCGCCGCCGCGGCGACAGCGCAGACAGAGTCAGCGACAATGAAGGCGACGATGACGTCGCTGTGATTCCAGACCACCGCACGAAACGCGAGATGGAAACGAGTCAAAATGGAGACGCGGACGACCGCCGCCATGCCCACGAGACGGAGGACGAACGCGCACGGCGCTTGGACCGTGAAGAGCGTGATGCGTTTGCTGAGCGTCTGAGGGCGAAGGACGACGAACGCACGAAGCGTCGACGCACAGCGGACGATGCGGACGACGGCACGCGCGGTGGACTCACAAAGGAAGAGATCGCGCAACTGGCGTCGCGAGGGGACATCTCGTCCAAGGGCGGCGCGTCATCGGCCGCCGAGGAGAAGCTGTCACGATTGAGAGACGTGTCGCGTCAGGAGTATTTGAAGAAGCGTGAGGAGAGGGAGCTGGCTCTGCTGGAGTCCCAGATCAAGGACGAGGAGATCCTGTTTGGCGACGAGAAGCGGTCGCGACAGGAACGCGAGCAGCTTGAACTGAACCGCCGCATCTTGGAGACGGCCAAGGCGCGTGCAAAGCCAGAAAAGGTAGAAGGCTATCAGCTTCCGGATGCATACGATGAAGTGGATGACGAAGGCAACCGCGTGCGCAAGAAGAACAAGGACGAGCTGCTCACGGATCGGTATGAAGAGGAGCAAGTGCTGCGGACGGAGCAGGAGATTTGGGAAGAGACCCAGGTGAAGAACGCCAAGACGCGGTACGGTGCCAAGAACAAGAGCAAGAGCCGTAAGGAAGAGGCCGAGCCAGAGTACGACTACGTGTTCGACGACCAGATCGACTTCATCTCGCAGCAAATGCTGGCGGGCAAGCAAGTCACGGAGGAAGATATCAAGGAGGCACGCCAGAAGATGGAGGATGCGAAGCACATGACGATGCAGGAAGGACGCAAGAAGCTGCCGATCTACGCGTATCGAGAGTCGCTGCTCGAGGCGATCCGCAACTACCAAGTGCTGATCATCGAAGG
Source organism: Pythium diclinum (assembly GCA_023337495.1). Lineage (NCBI taxonomy): Eukaryota > Oomycota > Peronosporomycetes > Pythiales > Pythiaceae > Pythium > Pythium diclinum. Next base: position 16,569 of record JAADXB010000181.1, on the reverse strand, counting down.
TGAGACCGGCTCAGGAAAGACCACGCAGATCCCGCAGTATCTCCATGAGGTCGGGTACTCGGAGCTTGGCAAGATCGGCTGCACGCAGCCTCGACGAGTGGCTGCGATGAGTGTGGCGGCCCGTGTCGCGCAGGAAGTGGGCGTGAAGCTGGGCAATGAAGTCGGCTACTCGATTCGTTTCGAGGACTGTACGAGTGACAAGACGGCGATCAAGTACATGACCGACGGTATGCTACTTCGCGAGTTCTTGACCGAGCCGGATCTCAAGTCGTACAGCGTCATGATCATCGACGAAGCCCACGAGCGCACGCTGAGCACGGACATTCTATTCGGTTTGATCAAGGATATCGCGCGCTTCCGTGAAGACATCAAGATCATCATCGCGTCGGCGACGCTGGACGCCACCAAGTTCAGCGAGTACTTTGACGACGCGCCGATCTTCAAGATCCCTGGTCGTATGTACCCAGTGGACATCCTGTACACGAAGGCTCCAGAAGCCGACTACCTCGATGCGGCGGTGGTGACTGTGCTGCAGATCCACATCACACAGCCATTGGGCGACATCTTGGTTTTCCTGACTGGTCAGGAGGAGATCGAAGCTGCAGAAGAGATATTACTACAACGGACTCGCGGGCTCGGTTCACGAATCCGCGAGCTGCTCATTCGACCGATCTACGCGACGCTGCCGTCCGAACGGCAAGCGCAAGTCTTCGAGCCAACGCCACCAGGCGCACGGAAGGTCGTGCTCGCTACGAACATCGCCGAGACGTCGCTCACGATTGACGGCATTTGCTTTGTGATCGACACGGGCTTCTGCAAGCAGACCAACTACAACCCACAGACCGGTATGGAGTCGCTGCTCGTCGTGCCCGTCTCACAGGCCATGGCCAACCAGCGTGCCGGTCGTGCAGGACGAACGGCCCCGGGCAAGTGCTTCCGTTTGTACACTGCGTGGTCCTACAAGAACGAGCTGGAAGAAAACACGGTTCCTGAGATCCAGCGTACAAACCTGGGCAGCACGGTGCTGTTGATGAAGTCGCTCGGCATCAACGACCTGCTCAACTTCGACTTCATGGACCCACCGCCAGAGAAGGCTCTGATCCGAGCACTCGAGCAGCTCTACGCACTCGGTGCGTTGAACGACCGTGGCGAACTGACGAAGCTCGGCCGTCGTATGGCCGAGTTCCCTCTCGATCCGATGATGTCGAAGGCGCTGCTCGCGGCCGAGAAGTTTGGGTGCACGGAGGAAGTCATGACGGTGTGTGCGATGCTGAGCGTGAACAACACGATCTTCTACCGACCCAAGGACAAGGCCGTCCACGCCGACAACGCTCGCTTGAACTTTGCTCGCGGAGGCGGCGGCGACCACATCACGCTCATGAACGTGTACAACCAGTGGGTCGAGACCAACTACTCGACGCAGTGGACGTACGAGAACTTTGTGATCCAGCGATCGCTCAAGACGGCACGTGATGTGCGTGAGCAGCTCGAAGGATTGTGCGACCGTGTCGAGCTCGAGAAGACGAGTAACCCAGGCGACCACGAGATGATCCGCAAGGCGATCTGCGCGGGGTACTTTTACCACACAGCCAAGCTGGACAACACGGGCAACTATAAGACGGTCAAGCACCAGCGGTCGGTCGCGATCCACCCGAGCTCGTGTCTGATTAAGCTGGAAGAACGGCCGCGGTGGCTGGTGTACCACGAGCTGGCGTTCACGACCAAGGAGTACATGCGAAGCGTGATCCCGATCAAGCCCGAGTGGCTGCTGGAGCTAGCACCACACTACTACCGCTCGAAAGAAGTCGAAGATCCGCAGACCAAGAAGATGCCCAAGACTGTGGGCCGAGCTGGATGAGCTGTGCGGGTGGAAAAAGGTGAGCCTTGCAAAAGGCACAGAAACAAATAATACAATACAGATTATACAAAAATCAAAGTGCTATTCATCGAGAAAGAAATGGATTTGTGCAGACTACTAACTACAACAGTCTCTCTTCCCTAGTTGTCGTTGCTCTGGCGCCAGTGGTCCACGAGCGACTTGAAGATGCCGTTCGGGTTTCGCTGGAGCTCGTTTGGCGGGCCAAACTCGGCGACCTGGCCCTTCTCCATGACCAGAATGCGGTCGGCGTCCAGGATCGTGTTGATGCGGTGGGCGATGGTCAGGCACGTGCAGTCCTTGAACTCCTCGCGGATGCTCAGCTGGATCTTGCGGTCCGTGTCCGTGTCGATCGACGCGGTGGCTTCATCCATGAGAATGACCTTGGAACGCTTCAGCAGCGCACGCGCAATGCTCAGCAGCTGACGCTCGCCGACGCTGAAGTTGGCGCCCTTCTCTTCGACCGGCTCGTCCAGTGCCGTCACGGCCTTGCCCAAGTGCGCACGCTTGATCGACGTCCAGATCTGGTCGTCCGTGAACTCATCAAACGGATCCAAGTTCATGCGGATGCTGCCCGAGAACAGCACAGGGTCCTGTGGGATGATTGAGACCTTGGAGCGCAGGTCGTGAAGTCCAAGCTTGCTGATGTCCATGCCGTCGATCGTGATCACACCGCCATCCAGCTCCGTCAGACGCATCAGCGCGACCATCAGACTGCTCTTGCCAGCACCCGTGCGACCCACGATACCGATCTTCTCGTGGGCGTTCACCTTGAACGTCAAGCCACGAAGTACGCGTGGAAGACCAGGGCGGTAACGCAACGACACGTTGTCAAAGCGGACCTCTCCAGAGTGTGGCCATCCACGGCCTGGCTGCAAGTCGGCACGCGTCTCCAGCGCCGCCTCCGTCGGCATCTCCGTGTACGTCTTGATACGTTCCACCGACACCATTTGCGTCTGCAACTGGCTGACCATGCGCACGGTCCAGTTAAGCGACTGCGTGACGCTGAACGCGTAGGTCAACGACACACCGACAAGACCAGCGAACGCCGTGCCCTGAGCGGCATCCGTCGTGTGGGCGAACACGGCAGCGAGTGCAGCACCAGCGGCGATGACAGTGCCGACGAACTCCAAGCGAAGCGCCAGCCAGCAGTTGACCGAGAAGTTCAGGAAGTACGCACGCTGGTTCTTGTCGAGCAACAACTGGTTGCGGCCGATGAACTTGTCCTCGACGCTGTACGCACGGATGGTCGAGAGACCGTCGAGCGTCTCCGAGAGCAGCGCGAAGATCGGCGAGCGACTGATCGAGTCGAGACGCTGAAGCTCACGCGACGTCTTGATGAAGTAGCGCTGCGACATATAGTACGAGACCATGACAGGCAGGAGAATGGCCATGAACGCCGGCGTCACGTAGCAAATGGTCGCCAGCGTGACGAGAACACTGATGATCGTGCCCAAGAGCATCGACCACGTCGACGGGATGCTCTCGTCGACCGTGTAGACGTCCTTGGAGAGACGGTTGACGATGCGGCCGAGAGGCGTCGTGTCGAAGAACGAGATCGGTGCGCGAAGCACACGCGCGAGCAGATCGTGGAACAGGATGCGACTGGCACGAAGACCACCCAGGTACAGAAGCAGGATACGGATGAACAGCACGACGGCGTACGCGCCGTTGAGAGCCATGTACACGTAGACGTAGTACATCTGCGAGTTGCCGCTGTTCGGCGCGTCCTCCGACCAGTACGAGATCCACAGCGTCGACAGAAGCGAGATCGCCTGCGCCGCAACGTAGCCAAACACCACGAGCATACCCATGGGGAAGCCACCGAACGCCTTGATCCACGCACTGTACACCTCCCACACGACGTCGCCAGTCGAACGGTCCTCATCAGACATGAGCTGGCCCACAACGACACCTTCACCATGAGCACTGCCGTCACTGCGAGTCGACGACGCACGCGAACGACGGTCCAGACGCTGGAGCTCGCCACCAGCGTGCTCGTTGTCCTCCTCGTCGTCCAGCTCATCGTCGAGTTCTTCATCGACGGTCTCTTCCTTCTTGTCGCTCTCGACGTAGTTGGACACCATTTGCGCGAGCACGCCCTTCTTCGCGATCAGCTGCTTGTAGGCACCAGCCTCGACGATCTTTCCATCGGCGAGGACTGCAATGTTGTCGCAGTGGTTCAGGAAGCTCAGCGAGTGCGTCACCAGCACGACAAGCTTCTTCTTGAGCGCCTTCTTGATGCAGTTGGCAAAGATGTCACTGCCCACGTGGCTGTCAACCGCCGACAGAATGTCGTCCAGGATGTAGATGTCCGCGTTCTGGTACACCGCACGAGCCAACGCGACACGGGTACGCTGTCCGCCACTGAGGTTGATACCCTTCTCGCCGATCTCAGTCTGGTCACCCGCAGGAAGGATCTGCAGGTCCTTCTTCAGCGAGCTCACGCGAATGGCTTCGTCGTAGCGAGCTGGCTCGAACGGCAGACCAAAGCAAATGTTCTCACGCACCGTAGCGTTCTGGATGAAAGGCTGCTGCGAGACGTACGCGACAGATCCACGCAGCGCGACTTCGCCGTTGCTGCAACGCGCGTCACCGAGGATACCCGACAGCAGCGTCGACTTGCCAGAACCCACAGGACCCACGATGGCGTGGAGCTGTCCCATCTTGCCGTAGAAATTGATGTTGTGGAGGATCGGTCCGTCGTAGGCCTTTGGCGAAGCCACGGACGACTTCTCGTCGTCCGATCCCTTCTTCGACTCGGTCTCTGGGGCCGTGTCCCACTTGAAGTCCGCGTTCTTGACCAGCACGCCGGCTTCCTTGAGGCTGCCAGTGCTCACCTTGACACGCTCTTCCTCCAGGAAGAAGTTGCGCAGACGCTCGAAGCTCACGCTCGCCTCCACGACGTTGTTGATGACCTGCGGAAGCATGAACAGCGGGAAGCGCAGGATGTTGAACAGCGCAAGACTCGTGAGCGCCGTGCCGACGTCGAGCGTGTTGCCCAGCAGCACGTAGGTCAGGAAGGACAGCACGGTCACGAGCGCCGGCACGATCGCGAAGATCGTGTTGGAACCACTCTGCGCCAGCACGTAGATGCGCAGGCGACGCAGCTCGTCGTCACGGAACTTCATGACGCGGTCCGTGAACGAGTTCTCCCACGACTTCATCTTGATCACCTTGATGCCCGAGAGCACTTCGTGGCAGATCTTGATACGCTCGTCCTTGACCTTCATGAGCTTGAGCTGCAGGCGGCGCATGCCCTTGGAGATCAAAGCCATCACGGGGATCAGCAGCACGATCACGGCGACGCCGGCAAACGTCGCGACGCCGATCTGCTGCCACAGCAAGAAGCACGACACGATGATCTGGAACAGCGCGTACCAGATACCGTGCAAGTACGGCGTGAGGTCCTGCAGACGCTGCGCGTCGATGGTCATGAGGTTGGTAATCTCGCCCGTGGTCTTCTTCTGGCGCGCGGCCGACGAAAGCACGAGCGACTTCTTGAACACGGCCGTGACGATGGCACTGCGCAGTTGCATGCCCGTCTCAAAGCAGTAGAAGAAGTACTGACGCAGCGCAAACGACTGGATCACACCGGCCACGAAGATGATGCCGGCGTACGTGAGCCCCTCGGACAGCGGCGCCTCCGGGTCGCTCAGATACGCGATGATGTCCTTGATGATGATCGGGCCGACAAACTGCAGCGAGTCGTGGAGAAGCTTGAGGAAGCCAGCGGCGATGAACTTGGCGCCGAACGCCGAGGCCAGCGCCGACGCCAGACTGGCCTTGCCGCTGGCGCGCTGCTGCGCCCACTTCTCCTGGAACGTGGCCGAGATGCTAGCCGCTCGGTTGTACGGGTCCAGTTGGAACAGGTCGTCGGCGTCGAGCGGACGCTCGTTGCCCAGCTTCATGAGCGGCGTGACCCACGTGAAGAACACGGACGACCAGCAGCTGGCGTCCTGCGTCGGGTAGCGGTCGCCCAGGCCGCCGCTGCTGCTGTTGGCGTGCGCGTCGCCGTCGTAGGCGTCGTACGGCACGCGCAGCAGCGGCTTCTTCTCTTCCATATTCGGCGTCTTGCCCATACTGACGTGACGCCTTTCTCCGATCGGACGCGTTAGACCTTTTAGACCTTCGAGTGGCTTCTTCGGCCGACAATGGTCTAAACTGTCCCTGAACGGTCTGGTCTATCCACCTGACTGCGGCCGAGCGGATTGAAGAATGTGCGAAAGGATGCGGTCTAACCTTGCGCAGTCTAACGTGGCCAAGGGAAACAGGGAGTTTAGATCCAGTGGTGATCGTTGCGGCGGATCGGAAGATTGTGCCGAATCTATCGGAGACAAGTGGGATTGTTTTCAACCAATCCTGAAGCTTCACTGAAACATTATGCATTGTCATTGGCTAATAATACCATATACACATTCTGGTTGGATGAAATAGACCTAAATAATGACGGAATCACTTGCAGAACTTGGGGCTGATTACATTCCGGACCTGAGTGATGGTCCGCAATTGATTAGTTCATCGACGAGCTGCTGTCTCCAGTGGAGACTCTCCACCAGCGGAATATGCCGGTGTTTATGCGGTTCAAGCCACCGAAGTGCGGGTTGCCACGGTGGCGAGCACCTGTACCAGTATGATGCACGCTGCATGTGCTCGCGGCTTCCTGATTGCTGTCTTCATGGTGCGCAACAGGCGAGCGTCAGCGTGACGCCACGCTGGAAGCGACGCTTCAAGGATCGTAACCGGTATCAAACCGGTATAACACCGGTACTCAGCTTTTGGCGGGAAACCTTTGATTTCAGCCATTCATTACTCTGCCGACTCAGTTACTGGTACTGATCTCGCAGTGGACGACTCGAGTCGTGGAGGACGATCCACTGGTCTGCAGAGGCACTTCGATGGGCTTGCAGCTGAGTGTGAGATCTTCGCCGAGTGTGACAAACCGACGAAGCTCCACTTGTCCTTCGCCAATCAATCTACAGCATAGAAACCATCTTTGGGTCAGTCTCACATCCAACAGCTCAGTCAGACACGACCACTCACTTGGTCCAGCCGATTCTGCTGCGTCTCTTCACTTGGACGACGAGACGGCACTCTGGAAGCATCTCGGCCGACTTGATGGCGCCCAGAGACATCCTGAGCGACGACCACGACGGCTGCACGGCCTTGTCAGCGTTCGTCGTGGTCACGCCGGTGGCCAGAGCCGTTGGCACGTCGCCGTAAAAGAACTGCCACGTGCAGTAGGTCTTGTACCAGTCCCAGTCGGCGAGTCCCGTCACGGTGTCGATGCACAGACTCAGACGCTGGCTCGATGGTCCCCGTGACGAGTCTGGTTCTTCGTGCGGCTCTGAGCTGGTCATCGTATGAGTTGTGGAGTCGACTTCGAATCGAGGGTGGCACAGCGTCAGCTCGTTCTTGAGCATGCTGATCTCATGTGTGTGGGCCCACACATACTCGCCCTTGGCAGTTGCCGCGCATTCCAGGTTGCAGATCTCCGTGATTGAGAGCTCGTCCAGACTGTCGTTGTGGAGCTTGAGTAGGTCTCTCAACACAGCCATCGCGCCACGAGGCGACAGCCCCGATTCTGTGGAGATCTTCTTGACATCTCCGTTGATCGTCACGAGATCAAAGCGTTCGATGATGTGGATCTCGGTCGCTTGCTGGGTTTTCGCCCCCAGACCTACTAACAGGCGTACGAAGATTAGTCCACGCAGATCAACATCAATGACGACCAACTCAAAAATACGCACATGACACGGCGCCGTCGATCGCTGTCTGGAGAATCGGCACTGACAGCGAGCTCCCCACAACGTTGGCCAACAGCGAGATGCCCTCCTGGAAGACCAAGCGAGACGACACAAACACATCAGCTCACATTCATGTGGAACAGAAGCATACAACAAACAAGCACAACCCACCTTGATCGTCGATCCGTGCTTGGCCAGAAATGCAGGCGGCACTTCGATCTCAATCGGCACGTGGTAGCATCGTCCCGACAAATCGCTCAGCATCCGCAGCACCACAACACACTTGTCTGCGACGTACTCCAGCGACCACAGCGCCGGATACCGACGCTGCGAGTCACCCTTCACCACCAGCTTCTGCAGCACGTTGAGCTTGTCGCGCACCAGATGCATCATCTGCATCTCATGGAAGGACGCGATGTCTCTCCACGCATGGTTAATGAACCAGTCCAGATCCGGCGGCAACCACGACATCTGACCTCGCAAGGCGTTGACATCCCTCCCCATCATGATACTGTCTCGCACGGCTTTCGTGGCTGGAGAAAGCGAATGGCGCTTGCCGTCGACGACGACGTAGCGCGGCACGCCCAAACCCATGTACCCGTCCAGCACCTTCTCCAGCTTCATCAGGTAGTAGCGCATGTTGAGCCACGCAATATCCGCATCTGCACTGGCGACTTCAACACGAAGGACGTCGTGCTTTGTCCTTCCTGGATGCAATGTGATACACGACTTGAACTCGGCACAGCTCGACTCGATACAGTTGGCTCGTACGGCTCGCTTCATGAACGACGTGTAGCTCTCGACAGCGAACTGCTCGAAGATCGCGTCCGCCAGATCCGCAGAAATCTCGTACTCCCAGCAGAAGTGGTTGGGTCGCATCGCCACGTCTTCTTCGTGTGAGCCCGCTGAAAGAAGCTCGACATCAGTCGTCGAAGAAGACAGAGCTTCCAGCTGCGCTTTCCAGTAGCTCGGCACGATGAGGTCGGACTCGGGGTCCATGACCTCGTCGTCGGCTGGATACGCGAGCTTATAGTGCTTCAGCAACATCTTGAACGCGTACATCAGCTCCTTGTCCATGTGCTTCCACAGCGAAAACGTCGCCAGCAACGAGTGGCTCACACGCCCGTCGATTCGTGGCTCATCCTCGACCACGTTGTCGTTCTCCACTCTTGTGCCGCTCTTCTTCTTGTGCTTGTGACTGATGACCTCTCTGACGATGTCGATGACCAGCATCGGGTCCAGGATGATGAAGTCACGCAACTGTCCCGACTCTTCATGCTCGTACCAGATCACGTCCCCGAGATCGTGCAGCGTTCGCAGAATCTCACGGCATTCGTCGTACTCGAGACCGTCGACCTCGTCCATGAGCTGTCGACAGAGGGGCCGAAACAGCATCATACCGCGTTCGATGCGAACAAGTCCATCACCAGGTCGGTTCGCTACCTCACGCAAGGCGGCGATCGCTTTCAGCACAGCGGAATACTTGGTCCACATGGGGAAACCCCGCTCGCTTGCTTCGATCTTGTGCTGCAGAGCTTGTCGCACCTCCTGGATCGAGTTGGGGCGAGTCACGCTGACCACGAGCCACGCGTCCGAGGCCAATCGAGCCAGCTTCTCCTTCAGCTCGTGGACACGAGCGTTGTCCCCAGCGTTTCCGTACTCTTCTTCGATTTCACGCGCGTAGTTAACCTTCCACTGGTAGACGCGGGACTGCAAATCGCTCCACACTAGCTTGGACTCCGTCTCTTCATCGTCGAGAAGATCGGCTTTTGTCCCGAGCACCAAGAACTCGGCATCAGGCTGACGAGCGAAGATCGCCCGCACCCAACGGAACACAAAGCGACTCAGAAAGCGATCCATGGACGCTTCGGCTGCGGCTGAACGCAGTGACTCGATTGCCTTGAGCTGCTCGAAGTATGCGTTCACATCGACGACCAGTACGTACACAGTCCGACGGGAGAAGAAGAGCGAGTGCGCGACTTGGTACACATCTTGGCCAGCGAAGTCCCAGAAAGTGATCTCGTGATGCCTTGTCCGCTGCGCCTCCACAATCTTCGAGTCAGTGGTACTCTCCACTGCTTCGTCTATTGTTGCTGACGCCTTGGTCGGTTGCGTCTGGTCTTCTGCTGGTATCGTGTCGGACCCTCCAAAGGAAGTCGACACGAGCTCAATGCCGATCGTACGATCCTTCACGTCCATCAGAAACGGCCTCTTGGTCTCGATCGACCGCACCAAGCTGCTCTTTCCCCATTCACTCGGTCCCACCACACACACTTTGCACCGATACACTAGCTCATCGGCGTTGGAGTTGATAGCATCAGCGAGATAGGTCTTCACGGATCCTTCGCCACGCTGGACGACTTCCATTGGGACCTTGATCAGCTCCGTTGGGCCGTCTCGATGCTGCTTTTCCCAGAAGAGAATACAGGCTCGAAGACCCGAGCACCACTGGAAGTGCTTGTAGCGATCATCCGCTGTTTCCACGTCACTTTCTTCGACCTCTGCCTTGATCGTCATCAGCTTTTCTTGGCACTTGGTCGTCCACTCTGCTCCGAAGCTACACAGGGCCAACACAGTCGACATGGCGGAGCCGGTTGCTTCAGCGAATACCGCTAGTTGGACCGGCGACTCGGCATCCTACGCATTCAAAATCATCGACGTAAACCTCTGCTCTGAACATCCTCACATGCACTCCATCACTTTCGTTACGTACCTTGGTAAATACATGGACATTGGCACCAGCTTTCAGCAGCTCGGTCGTTTCTTCGAGGCAGTGTGCCTTTGCTGCGAGATGCAGTGCTCGGTATCCATCCTACAAATGGCAACATCACGTCGTCATCCATGGACATACCAGAAGCATTGAGACAATAGCGGAAGTACCTCGGCGGGTACATTGATGTGATCCTTCGCCCCAGCTTCAAGAAGCGTCGCCACGCACCCACTTCCTTCGGCGCTAGCAGCGTGATACAATGCCGTCCATCCATCCTTCAAAAACACACGTCAATATTCGATTGACTTCCTCCTGGAGAACCACAAACTTACATGTTCGACAGCGTTCACACTCAAGCCCAACGCTAGAAGATACTTGACTGCGTCCTGCTTCCCTTCCGAGCAGGCAACGTGAAGTGCTGTCTTGCCATCCTGAGGACGAGGTTTCAGTGGTTAGTTCTTCGCACTGGCAGTCGTTGAGTTACTCAAGATACCCTCGCGTACATTTGCGACTGCATTCATGTTCTCGCCACTGTTCACGAGGTGCTCGAGAAACTCCACGCAACCTCCATTCGCTGCATAGAGAAACGCTGTCCAACCATTGGTCTATCGAAGTAAACGTACCCCCAGCACACGATCAGCCAAAGCAGCATTTTGATCGAGGCGAAGACCTCCTTTACCTTACCTTGTCAATGGCCTTCACATCAGCCCCCTCACGAAGAAGTAATTTTGCCGCGGCTTCTTTGCCGTTAGAAAGCGCGATGTGAAGCGCAGATGTGCCGTCCTGTGGAAGATGGGGTTGCGTGAACCATCAATTACTATGAGCACCGTCATAGAAAGCAACACGGACCTTGTCGGCGGCGTTTACATCAGCGCCTGCATACAGCAGGAGTTCGACAGCTTCGACTTTACCGCATTCTGCAGCAACACGCAGCACAGACCACCCATTCTGTCACAACAGCGCCACCGTCAGCCATTCGCCACCTCAAGATGGCCAGGCCAAATCAACACCGTCTTCTCTGTGGGCGTACATTCCCGACTGCGTTCACGTCAGCGCCCATCTTGAGCAGCACCTCAATTGTCTTCACATCGCCCTCACTAGCTGCGTAATGGATAGAAGCCCAGCCGTCCTATTGCACGACAGTAGTTCTGTCGTCACGCCAGAGTCGAAAGTGCATAGAGAGATCATCCAACCACAACGCACCTCATCTGCTTGGTTGACGTCGTCAAAGTCAGCGTTGAAACTTTGGCTGATGAAAAATGCGATCGCCTCTTCAGCACCACTTAGGGTTGCGCTGTGCAGCGCCGACCGACCGTCCTATCGGAAGAAGCTCGAAGTTAGTCGAGACATAAAGGTTTCCAGTTCGTTGAAGCCCTTGACTAACATTTGTCGGACTGTGGACATCGGCACCACGCTCGACCAGAAGCTTGATCATCTCCACGTCACCGGACTGGGCCGCACCATGGAGTGGCACGTAACCATCCTTTTCCACTGCGTTAAGGTCAGCGCCTCTATCCAAGAGAAGCTCGACCACAGATCGATGACCACCCATGGCAGCGACAAACAACGGTGTCCGTTCATCTTCGTCCGTCGAATCGATCTCCAGGCCTTTGCTGAGAAAGTACTGAACAGCCTCCACAGTACCACCAAAAGCAGCAGCATGAAGCATGGTATTGCCTCCCTGCATCACAGGCTCATAGCATCACCTCAGCGTCCACAAACACAATCCTTCTCCGTCAAGATCGCGCAATCAATAAAGGCTCATACCTGGACCACACTATGGATATCCGCACCACGCTCGACAAGAAGCTCGATCACCTCCACGTCACCGGACTGGACCGCACCATGGAGTGGCACGTAACCATCCTTTTCCACTGCGTTAAGGTCAGCGCCTCTATCCAAGAGAAGCTCGACCACAGATCGATGGCCGTTCGTGGCAGCGACAAACAACGGTGTCTGTTCATCTTCGTCCGTCGCATTTATCTCCAGGCCTTTGCTGAGAAAGTACTGAACAGCCTCCACCGAACCAGCTGCTGCAGCAATGTGGAGTACACCGCTCTCGTCCTACAAAGAAGCACTACGTCACACAGTTGTTTATCATACAAACGTCATCCTCGCAAAAAGCATACATACCTGGGCGCAGCAATGGATATACGCACCATGCTCGACAAGAAGATTGATCGTCTCAACGTCACCAGACTGCGCGGCACCGTGAAGTGGCACCCAGCCGTCCATTTCCACTGCGTGTATGTCGGCGCCTTCTTCCAACAGGAGCTCGATGACAGATCGATGGCCACTCGCGGCAGCGGCAAACAGTGGCGTCTGTTCTTCGTCGTCCGTTGCATCGATCTCCATGCCTTTGCTGAGGAAATACTGGACAGCGTCAACCGAGCCGCTGACACGCGCAGCGATGTGGAGTAGAGTCTGCCCATCCTGTTAAGAGTAATCGAAAAGATCAGCTGCCAGAAATATATACCAAACCTCACTCACGGTAAGACGTGCGTACCTGGGTGCGGCAATACATGTCCGCCCCACGCTCGATCAGAAACTTGATTGTCTCCACATCGCCAGACTGTGCCGCACCGTGCAGAATCGTCCAGCCGTCCTTCTCCAATGCGTTCACGTCGGCACCTTGGTCCAAGAAAAGTTCGGCAACAGATTGGCGACCGTTCACCGCCGCTCGAAAGAGAGGTGTTTGACTCTCCTGGGTATTCAACAACAGCGGGCAAGGACTATCAGCGGTCACAGTTGTTAATGAGATTCCCCGTCCAGCTATACCTGATCTGTTGCTTCAAGCTCCGCTCCCCTCGTGAGAAGCTGCTTGATCGCTTTAATGGATCCATCCATTGCCGCGATATGTAAAGCTGTTCGACCAATCTGCTCGTCGAACAGCGAGTTATATACCACATCGTAGTTGACCAGTGAGCATTCACACCTCTTTACTATGGCACAGTATCGTGCAAGCTGTGGGGCGTACCTGATTGCGGAGATCCACCTCTACCTCCACGTCCTCCAACAAATACTTGATGGCCTCAACATTGTCCACCGACGCTGCAACATGCAGGAGAGAATTTCCGTCCTAATACCACCACTGTCAGAGCTGAACAGTATCGCCTTCTCAGGGATGGATGTTTCCACGCAGCGTACAGTACCTTGGCGACCAGTCTCAGGTTGGCGTGCTGACCAACGAGGCGCAAGAATACCTCCATACTCCTAGCCTTCACCGCTACGTGAGCTGGCGTCCATCCATCCTACAACACGGGACCTCACACTCATGAGCACAGCGTCCTCCGTCCTCAAGTGCACGGGGTGTTACCTCGTTTTGGACGTCCACGTCGTCGAAACCGGCGCCAAGAACCATATCCACGAGCGTCACATCACCACCAGAAGCTGCCGCATGCAGCACCGAGTCCCCTTTCTATTCGTTGCCACCACTCCACACATCAGACTTTCACTCCTTCTTCTTCAAGACCGTCCCATCAGAGCAACAGGCCGCACCTCGTTCTGCACCAGGGTTGCAAAAAACCCGGGTTTTTGAATATCGTGACCGGCCTTTTTAGAGTGACTGACTGGTATCATTGGGTACGGTCGGTATAAAGGGTTAATTACGTTTTGAGAAATTGGTTCTTGTTCTTACAAAATGAGTGGAGTAGTAGCGCTACTAAAACGTGTGGAGCTACTCGCCTCTTCCGCTGAGGCCCCTGCAGCGGCATGAGCACTGCCAGATTGATCATTCTCCAATTGTCCAAGGTGGCCGAGCACCCTCCGGACGAGAGCCCCGACAGCAGCCCAGTGGGTAGCCCTGCCAGCAGCCCAAGTCTCCCTCGCCTCCGACCCGGTCGGCGCCGCGACACCGTATGGGACGAGACTACGATCGGCGAAGACGGGATCGTGTCCTGCAACAAGTGTCACATGGTGATTGGTACGCAGGGTATCAGCCACGTTGATCGTGTGCGAACTCACTTCCGCCGCCGCTGCTCCGGTACGACGAACACGACCGCGATTACCAGCTTCTTCTCGCCGTCTGTGTCGCCGCTACTCGAGCACGCGTTTCACCGCAAGATCGCCGAGTGGATCTACGCGACCGGAATCTCCTTCAACTGCATGTCCAACCCGATCTTGGCTCAAGCGTTGGCGCTGATTAACCCGACTCTCCGACCTCCCAACCGCTACGAGCTTGCGGGGCCACTGCTTGACATCGCGTACGACGCATCTGTGGCGAAGGTTGTCGAGGCTGCCACCGGACGTAGCTGCTCGTTGGTGACGGACGGATGGACGGATGTCAATGGAGAGTCCGTGATCAACTACGTGCTCATCGTTGGCAGTGCCACGTTTTTTCTCGAGTCCGTGTACAGCGGCAGTACGTCTCACGACGCGGAGTTCCTGGCGGGAGACGTTGCTCGTGTGCTCGAGGCACACTCGTATGCGAAGATTTGCTCCGTCGTCACCGACAACACCGCGGTGAACAAGGCCATGTGGGCGGCGTTGGAGCCGAGGTACCCACGGATGTTCTTCCACGGGTGCGCCTCGCACACTATTCACCTCATGGTGAAGGACATCGTCGCCAAGCTGGGATGGCTGAACGACCTTGCCGACAGCTGCAAGACGATCATCCGCTTCTTTAAGAAGCATCACCTGATCGGCAGCGCGCTGCGTGCCGAGCAAGAGAAGATCGGGGCGCCACGGCTTGCGTTGCCAGGCGACACGCGCTGGTGCTCGTTGCAGGCGGCGTTTGACACTGTGCGCAAGTCCGACGCGCTTCTCCTGACCATCGTGTCAGCGAGAGACTTTCTCGACGTCGAGCGCAAGAAGCGTCTTCAGCGCCGCCAGATTCAGGCTTGGGTCCAGGAGCCTGACTTCACCAAGCGTCTGGCTCGTGGAAGTGAGCTTCTGGATGTACTGTCGGCGTACCTGCGGAAGTTCGAGAGGAACACTACGCCAGTGTCCGCCGTTTACGCCATGTTCCTGCTTCTTGACGGAGTGTTCGCGAAGATGACGCTTTCGGGAAGCGACACTCAACATCTCAAGCGTGTGGTTGAAGCGAGATTCGATTTCGTCTACGGCGACGCGCATGGTGTTGCCTACTTACTTGACCCCCGATACTGCGGACGGGGCATGGACGCGTCGACTCGTCATGATGTCGAGGCATTCATCTGCCGTTGGTTCGGAGAGGAGCATGAAGCTGAGGTCATCATCGAGCTGTCGAGCTACTTGGCTCGTGTTCGCGAGCTGGAGGAGGCCAGATCGACCAAGCTGCGTCTCGTGAAGGAGAAGCGCCTTGCTGTCCGCGACTTCTGGGCGAGCTTGGATGGGTTTCCGCGTCTGCAGGAGTTGGCGATGTGCGTGTTCGGCAGCGTGTGCTCCAGCGCTGCCGCTGAGCGTAACTTCTCCTCACACAAGTTTGTCCACTCACAGGTGCGCAATCGCCTGACGGGGCCGCGTGTGAAGAAGCTCGTGCACCTGTTCTTTAACGCCAAGAACGATGGTGACGAGAGCCTCCAGCTTCTCCGCGATCTCGAGGAGCTGCTCGTGATCGCTGAGGAAGATGACACCGTGGAGGAAGAGTCCGACTTCATCCTCTACTAGCGTGCGCTGCTGATGATGCGCGGTGACGATGGAGTGTCAGCGACGGTGGTGTTGTTGAGCGGGTGTGGGCGGCGATGCGATGCTGCTGGCGATGGAGGTGACGTGGTGCTGCAGGCGACGAGGTGCTGCTGGCCGATGGAGGTGATGCGGGGATGCTGGCGATGGAAGAGACGCGGGGATGCTGGCGATGGAGGTGACGCGGGGATGTCTTGGTGATGTTCAGGATGCAGCGACCGAGATGGAGTCGATGCGGGGATGGCAGGGATGCAGCAGATGTGGTGGTGGTGCTGGTGAAGGTGCAAGGCGATCTGTGCCTTGTTATAGGAGCGCAGACCTGCGAAGTCACACCATTAGTTGTAGCTAACCAGTGTATCAAGCGCTGAACTGACCTCATGCGACGCAGTGTTGAAGGACATGAGAGACGCGCGCTCTGCTTGTTGTTTGAAGAACGTCGGGTTAGATTGGCATTGATCACATTGAATACACGTCATACCTTTCGTTTCCGCTTCGTCGATTTGTCGCTCTCTATTGCGGTCGCAGACAGCTCCACCCACCTCTTCACGGCACTCGGTCTTACTATGCCACTCACCGCTACTGGCGTGGGGATCCGAGGAACTGCCTGCTTCCGGTCTGCACAGAGCAAAATGCAG
>JAADXB010000180.1:0-20325 GCA_023337495.1 Pythium diclinum | reverse complement strand
CGCTGGACGAGATTGATGCTATGACCAAGTACATTCGACGTGTGGTGAACCTCACCATGGGCAGCGACGGCGGCCAGCCAAACGGCACTATCAAGGAAGAGAGCCTCGTGGTCTCGCAGAAGCGAGAAAACCCAGACGGCAGCGTCTACTTCATCACGCGCTCGGTCAAGCAGGACCCGAGCCACCCGAAGGCTGCTGAAATGATCCGCCGCAACCAGACCACAACGTACGTCCCCCCTGGTCATGACAAACCTGTGGTTCCGGTGGACGTCTTACTAACTGAGTTGTGATTGATGCTGATGAACAGGGTTTCGCTGCGCAACTTCAACGACGGCAACGGCAGTGGCTGTCTGATGTTGTGGTCCGTGAAGGTGCTCGTGGACAAGGACTCGGAGGACCGAACGAAGGCGGCCAACATTCCGGACATCATCCTGAAGAACCTGTTTGAGATCACGCCGGTCTACGTCAAGGCCATCGTGGATCGCGCGCGCGGCATTATGCAGCACACCTAAGTGTCGTTCTTCCCTGTTCGCCGATTTCTTCTACCGACTTTTCCACGAGGAGGAGAAGACCCCCACCCTCACACACTCACGCACTACCACGACACTAGCACTTTGATATCAAGGCTTTGTGTCGCCACGACTAGCGTTCCACGCGGACCACGGTTGCTATATAATGTTATTTGTTTGATGGAACGTCCACTGCGCACCCGTACCCCCTTCCTCCGATCGAGTGTGGACGCCTCCGTCAAACAGCGGCCCTGTGTCTTGTCTACCGCTCGCGGAATGCCTAGCCTAGCGACGACCACTACGTCCACGGTCTCGGTCTCGACTACGCGAGCGACTGCGTTCTCGATTACTGCGTCCAGTATCTCGGCGTGGGCTTCGTGATCGACGGCGTTCGCGGCTACGACTACGGCTTCGACGCCGACTGTCAGATTCCTTTCGTCGTGGTGGGGACGCGCTGCGTCGCTTGTCTGCTGGGCGATTATTGCCTTCTGAAGACGATGGCGGTTGAGAGCGATGCGAGGTTGACGTATGTGGCGTCATCTGTGGCGTTGCATCCTCGGGCAGAATCACAGCACTGCCACAAACCCACAAACAGTGAGTTTGCTGGAAGCCCTCGACACTGGAAGATCAACAGACTACCTACCTGTACGACTGCTTGAGACGAGCGAGCGCAGCGGCTTCGCGCTCAGCCTTGGTCGCCTTCACTTTCTGCACCAGACAAACAGGAAATCAGCATCATGACCGGCTCAGTCGAGTTCGAGAGTGAGGATACGAACCTTCTTCTTCACACCGAAGTCATCGTAGCCGTCCTCGTCGACCTCTGTCTTTGCGGATGCGACTCTTCTCATACCGAATATCTCAGTTAGACAAGGAAGGAGTATCTGGCTACCTGTAATAATGGCGAGTCCTCACCGTTGCTGGCGTTCGTTAAAGCCGCCACCAATACCGTCGCGTTTCTCGTCCTGCGGGTATCAAGCAATCCAATCTTCAGCTTATCCACACGGGCTACCAAGGCAATTTGATGCTCATACCAGTCCTGGCATCCCTGGCTTGGGTCCCTTGCAGATATTGCACTCCGAGCGACGCTCCCAGTTCATATTGCCACAGCTACAGGCGACAACAGTCCATCCATCAGCTCCCGAAATGGACCAAAATCCTGTCGAATTCAGCGCAAACTTACACAGTGCAAGCCCAGTCGCCAGCCTTAAACAGCCCTGGAGGGCCACGCGCATCCAGCGGAACACTAGCCGCGCCGCTGCCACTGCCAGCGGAGCCACCAGCGCCGTCAGGACGCGCCGTTTGGCAGCGATTACACTCGGTGCGGCGCGCAAAGTTCACGTTTGTGCACCTGTTTCCAACGCAAGTGAGCTCTCCATCAATCGGCAGACATACTAAGCTAGCAGCAGAGCAACGTACCCTGGGTTTGGACACTTCCAGTCACCGTCCGCGACGCTGGGGCCGCCTCGCCCGCCGCCGCCGCGACCTCGTCCCGCCATCATTTTGCACGACTCCACCGATGATGAGATGCAGTGGACCTCCTGGATAACCTGAGTCTGATGTCAATCTGATTCATTCCGTATCTGAGTCCAAGCCAGTCAAATGGATACATGAATAGTTCATCATTGCTCTCGTTGTTTATCTCTCGCTTTTAGAGCTTTCAGGCGATTCGTCTGCTGCGTCGCCTCGGGGCGCATCCTTGCTGTTCGCCTCAGCAGCAGCAGCGTCCTCTTCGGCTTCTTCCGCTTCTTCCTCAGCCAGTTGAAATACATACACAGCCGACTCGAAGGCCGCCTGTCGTTCGTGCGGGTTCTTGGCGATCACAAGCCGCTCGAAGGCACGCTGGACCTCCATCAGTCGATGGTTATCGAAGCGCTGGCGGATGATGGACAGCGAGTTCTCGTCCAAGTGTTGGAACTCGTACGACTCGTAGTCCTTCAGGTTCTTGAGCTCCTCGACCGAGCCACGCAGCCCCTGAGAAATCTCCGGTGACATGTCCTCTAGCGTCGACTCCCATTGACGCAGCACTTCGTCAAACGCAAGCTCAAAGAACTCCTGTGGCATGAGGAATGAGTCAGTTCACATCACGATGACTATATAATACTGTGAGAGAGGGTATCCTCACCTTGAGCTCCTTGCCGTCCATGGTCTCCAGCAATTCGTACGTGTCGCCTTCGCTTGAAAAGGCAAACGATCCGATAACCGGGCTCTCAACTTCGTCCTCGCGTAGCTCTTGTAGTAGCGCCGCCGTCTCGTCCAGCAGCTCACTGAGCTCTTCCAGAAGTCGGTCCTGCTCGGTCAGACTCTCGTGTCGAGACGGTTCCATCTCGTACTGCTTCAGCACGCTTTCGATCTTGAGCTGCTTGTTCAGATTGTCTTCTCTCACTCTCTACAGCAGAACGTCACGTACAATCAGCTTCATGGACTGGCAGTCACACTACACTGGACGCCAAATTCACCTGCTCGTCCACGTCGAGACTCGCGGCCATGTGAGCCGGCGGCGCCTTAAAATCATTCGACACCCCCACGCAGAACGGGCCGCTGAGACTGCTGCATACGGACGCACCCATTGCGTGAGGAGCGCACGCACACACAGCGCCCACAACCGCCGCCGCTAGCCACGCGCCACTTCGCATTTTCATCTTGTAGTTCCCTCGTCTTTCGACACGTTGACACGCAAGTCGCAGACAGACCAAGAGCTATCCCCGTCTAAACCGATTCGAACATTTACGCCAAATTTCGGAACCCTATCTGTTACGAACCGACCCGAGCCAAATCCCTGTGACTGGGGCTCAAATTCGGGACACTGTCCCTAGCGATCGCTGGCCAGTGTGTGTGGTGGACCCAGGCGATCGGCGCACAAGACGAAAATGCTGGCGATCGTGCGCAAGCAAGCCGAGCTCAAGAGCGTGCTGCGCGCCTCCAGCTGCCTGCTGCGCGCTGCCTCCACGGCCACGCAGACGGCGGCGGCGTCCGCTCCGGATGCGCACCACCCTGCGGCGCTGGGCCTGCGTCCACGCAACACGGGACTGCCAAAGGTGAGTTTGAGCTGCTGGATGTGAGGAGCTCAATGGACATTTGCTGATCCTTTGTGCATGGAATGATACAGCCTGAGGTTGACGTGAAGAGCGCGGTGGTGGATGCCAAGACCAACTCGCGACGAAAGTTCGACGAGGTGCGTTAGCTGTTCATTACCAAGGAAGAGAGATCATCAGGCGACTGTGTGGCTAATCAATGAGCATTGGTGTTGTGTGGAACGCAGACGGTGGACATCGCCATCCAGCTCGGCGTTGACCCAAGAAAACCCAACCAGAGCGTGCGTGGCGTCGTGAGCCTGCCGAACGGCACGGGCAAGGTCGTGCGCGTCGCCGTCTTCGCGCGTGGCGTCAAGGCTGGTGCGTAGAACACAGCGTTCTTCCTGTGGGGGCCGCTTTGACTCCAGACGACTCACAAATACTGTTGTTTTCTATTGCAGAGGAGGCCAAGGCCGCTGGTGCGACGATCGTCGGTGCGGAAGACCTGGTGGAGATGGTCCAGAAGGGCCAGCTCGACTTCGATCGCTGCATTGCCACCCCTGACGTGATGGCGCTCGTCGGCCGTGTCGCTCGTGTACGTTGCCGCTGCCTGCCAAATATCCTCAAGAGAGATATACAGGACAGGATACTGACGTCGATGCTGTCTATGTGTGTATTGAACAGATCCTCGGTCCTCGTGGCCTCATGCCGAACCCAAAGCTCGGCACTGTGACCATGGAAGTTGCGGACGCCATCACGGCGGCCAAGGCCGGCCAGGTCGAGTTCCGTGCCGAGAAGAAGGGCATTGTCCACGCCGGCATCGGCAAGGTGAGCTTCTCGGAGGAGGCGCTGCTGGAGAACATCCGCGCGTTCATGGTCGCGCTCAGCGACGCCAAGCCAGAGGGCGCCAAGGGCAAGTACATCAAGGTGCGTCCATCTATCATTAGGAGGCTGTGTTGTCAACAGGTGACTGACTGACTTGGGATGTGATTGATTATCTTTGCTGCAGGCCGCGCACTTGAGCACGACGATGGGTGCTGGCATCCCGCTCGACATCAAGTTCTTGGACCCGTCGTCTGCAACCTTCATGCGCTTTGATTAGAGAATAAACACACAAACATGAGCGCCTTTTGCACTCATACACTCCCACTCCATAGAGCTTTCCTTCCTTCTCATCACTATGTACATGGTGATGGAAGGTGTGGTGTATATTATACACCACACCTTCCATCACCATCTCCACACAGCCACAGCCGAGGAGCTTCACCGAAGAAAAACGATCTTGTTGCGCAAAACCTCGTTTTAGTGCCATCTGATCCCGTCCCTTTAGAAAGTCTCACGTTCAACTTTCTCACCATTTGTCGTAGTGACATTGAGGAATCGACAGCAAAATGGCCAAGCAGCTTGCCGAGGAACTACGGGGCTACGCGCGCTCGGAGCGCCACCTGCGTCTCTTCCAGGACTGGGCAGACTCCATCAGCAGCTCGCTGCCCATCAAGATCTGCGAGCCAGGCAGCAGTGACCAGCAGGAGGCCGACGCCGCCATTCGCGACGGGCTCTTCCCCCGGCTCAAGACCACCAAGCTGGGCGGCGTGGTGCTGTTCAGCCCGGCGCTGCCGTCCACGCAGACGCTTCTCCACGACACGCTGCGTCCTGCGGCGCCAGCGGGAGTCGTGTGCTACACGGCGCACCAGCTCAGCGGCAAGGGCCGCGGCACCAACACGTGGGTCTCGCCGGAAGGCTGCCTCACGTTCTCGTTCCGCAGCACGTTCACGGACGGCAACAGCCTGCCGTTCGTGCAGTACCTGGCGTCGCTGGCGATCGTCAAGGCTGTGGAGGTGGTCCACCCACTGCCGGAAGGTGTGGCCAACCCAGTGCGCATCAAGTGGCCGAATGACATCTACGCGAACAACGTCAAGATCGCCGGTATGCTGTGCCAGTCAGAGTACAAGGACGCCGCGTTCACTGTCACCACGGGCATTGGCATCAACATCTCGAACCGTGAGCCGACGCTGTGCATGCGTGAAGTGCTGAGCACGGAGGGACACCCGTGCAACGTCACCAAGTGAGTGGATTTTAGCGTTTATTGTCTCATGCTGAGGAGTGCTGATGGTCTGTGTGTGTCTCGTGTTCTAGGGAGGAGTTTTTGGCGGCGTTCCTGAACATTTACGAAGAGATGGAGACCGAGTTCCAGGCCAAGGGCTTCGCGCCGTTCATGGAGTCGTACCTGAGCCACTGGCTCCACACGGACCAAGTCGTGCAGGTCGCCAGTGATGAGGCAGGAGACAGCAAGGTGCCAGCCGTGATCAAGGGCCTCACACTCACGGGCTGCCTGCTAGCGGAAGGAGACAAGGGCGAAAAGCTGGAGCTGTACCCGGACGGCAATTCATTTGATTTCCTGTCGGGTCTGCTCAAGCGCAAGATCTAGTTGGTACCTCCTATCTCGAGCCAAACTCCTCCTCCCACTTGGAGAAACGCTCGAGTTGGTCCTGACCCACAGACTTGGACACATTCTCCAGCGCAGTCTTGAAGTCTTCCTATTGAATACAAAAACAGTGACATCAGTATTGAGAAGAGAGTGTACCAAGTTTCAAACAACGTACCCAGGTCACGACCAGAGCGTTCTTCTCGCAGGCCTGGAGCTCCTCTTCGGAGGCTCCTTCCTGTTTCTTGCGGTGCAGCTCCTTGAGCACTTCTGGAGTGTACAGGCGCTTGACTGGCATCATCTTGGCAGTCTCACAAAGCCCACAGATATCGTCGCCACTGTAGCCCTCGGTCTCTGCAACGAGCTTCTCGTAATCCACGTCGGAAGCCACATCCACACGCTCGAGGTTGAGCTTGAAGAGTTGGCGACGGCCTTCAGCGGCAGGCAACGGAATGTCTAAAAGGATCAGGTGCAAGCCGTCAGTGAATACTTCCATCAACTGCAAGCCATCACCACTATACGTACAAACACGCTTCGTGAGTCGTCGACGCATGGCTTCATCCAACTCCCACGGCAAATTGGTCGCCGCGAGCACCATGACGCGGTTGCTCGGGTCGCTTGGATCGCCCGACGACACGCCGTTCATCTGAACCAGCAGCTCCGTTTTCACTCTGCGAGTATTGCAAACCGTGAGTCTCACATCAAATGTAGTAGAACGCAAGCCGCGTGAATGCGTACCGTCGAGAGGACTCATGTTCCTGAGCGCCGCCTCGTGCACCTGCGATGGCGTCGATTTCATCCATGAAGATGATGGCAGGCGAGTAGTACCGAGCCATGTCGAACAGGACTCGCACCATCTTCTCGGATTCACCACGGTATTTGGACGCAAGCGTTGAGGCCGACACGTTAAAGAACGTCGAGTTGCAGACGTTTGCAACAGCCTTCGCCAGCAGCGTCTTGCCCGTCCCAGGAGGTCCGAACATCAACACGCCACTGCACGGTTTGAGACGTCCATCCTGTGATGTTGAAGCATGCAGTCAGAACCTTGCTCAGTAACATCAGTCAGTGTTTCCGCCTCACCTTGAAGAGATGTGGTGCGATCTGAGGGAGCATGACCGCCTCTTGCAGCAGTTGCTTCGTGTGTTCCAAGCCGGCAATGTTATCAAACGTGACTTTGGCCGCCGTGTCCACGATATCACGCTCGATCATCTCGATGAGATCAAGGTCCACCATGCCTTCTTCCCTTGCCACCTCCGAGTACCGCTTCTTGCCACCGATGGGCTCGGCTCCTCCACCACCAGGTCCTTTCGGAGCTGCACTTGCCTTGGAATCTGGCTTGGATCCTTTTGCAGCATTAGCATTCTTTCCACTGGCGGGACCTGCACCGCCACCGGCAGTACCGCCGACATTTCTACCACGGTTGTCCAGAGCTGGTCGAGCTTTCCGCTGGTCGTCACTTGGTGTACGCCGCCCTGACGGAGCTGCACGGGCGTTCTGAACGGGGCTTTGCTTCACC
Organism: Pythium diclinum; assembly: GCA_023337495.1. Taxonomy (NCBI): domain Eukaryota; phylum Oomycota; class Peronosporomycetes; order Pythiales; family Pythiaceae; genus Pythium; species Pythium diclinum. The sequence goes on along the minus strand of JAADXB010000180.1, from coordinate 12,864 downwards.
GCCCGACTAGTAATCAAGCACAGTTAGGACTAGGACCATGATAGTAGTAAGGATATGCAGTGCACTCACTTGTTGGCTCGGTTGTTGTTGTCCGCGTTGGCCCATGAGGGAGGCGCCCGAGCGGCTCCAGCGAAACCCCCTCCACCGGCAGCGACAGGCCCACGGCCACGTCCAATCTGCTGCTCAGGCGATGGTGGTGCCCACACGTCCGGATCACGGTCATCGCCGTTCTTCCGCGACTCGGGGGTGTACACCTCCCAGCCTGGTCCTCCAGCAGGCGTCTCCACAGGCTCATCTACTGGCCCAGCAGCGCGATGGTGATGGTGCTTGGCGGCGCCGCCTCGCTTGGCCATACCCGGAGGCACCTTAAACGCCTGGATGAACTCCACGTAGTCCGTGATCAGGTTGAGCTCGTTCTCCAGCTCAATTTGCATCTAACGTTCACCATTTCCCCAATCGATAATGAGCGTGTCATCTTGCACATAAACAGGCCTGCTCATATTTGGCCAAGTAGCTGGGTCTCCTCACCTGGAGCCACGGCTGACGCTCGGACATCTTGCTCATGCGCCGGATGAACGAGCGTAGCTTCGCCAGCGTCTTCTGGTAGAGATCCAGTCCCTTGGCATGCTGCGACTCTTGACATAGCTCTCTAGCTCGTGTGAGAGCCTCGCCCATATCCCGGATATCTTCCAGCTGCATGGTCGCCATGCTTCCTCGTGTTTCCTTGGCTTCGTTCCCCACCCGTGCGTGCACTTTGCTCACGTACGTATCCCTTCAACAGCAAGAGCTACACGTGCTGGGTGGCTTCCATAAACGACGGTTGAGACCATGGATGAATATTTGGGGGGCCGGTTTCGATTTTAAAAGGTCGCGTCGTCTCGTCGGTAAGTCTCAGGTGCCGACCACATTAGAATGGAAGAATGAATGATCGAATGATCGAATGAATGTGCTGGTGGGATGCCGAGTCTCGCAAGAGGCATGCGACTGCGAGAACCGACTATGGGATGCCTTACGGTATCAGTAACTGTAAACGAAGAAGTCGAAGAAGAAGATCAGCCAGCCAGGCCCTCCACGCAGTCAGTTGGGCTGGTCGCCATGGGATCAGACTACTAGACATGCATCGCTTCTCGCATGATGGATGGATGCGATCCTGCTCCATCGTTTGACTTGGAAGTGTGTCGGATACGGTCAAGAAATCTTTCATTAACTGGTAGAGTGAGTAGTAAAATTTCGTTAGGTACTTGCTTGGGGTTACGCGGACGTGGGAGACAAAAACTATAGGGGGGTAACACTGGTGTGGGGAGACGGTGATGGAAATGAGGAAGCGTGGATGGCTGCAGGCCTATTGGCTTGGCTGCTGGCGTGGGCTTGTAAGGGCGTTGGCGTGGCCTGCTCTCAGCGACTGGATGCGGTCGCGCAGAGCCAGCGTCTGTAGAAAGTAGTGGTCTTTCGACGTCGTGTGCAGATGCAGGAGCTCTTCTTCCATGGAACACACGATGCGAAGCATGGCTTCGTAGTCGCCGCGACACACGTTGTGGAGCCCGCGCTGGATGCGCTCGCGGGTCTTCTCGCGGTCCTGGGTGGGCATTTCTTGCCGCCACTGGGCCGAGCTTTTCCGCACAAGTGTGGGGCGTGTCGTGGGCATGGGTGTTGATTGAGATGGAGCCGCCTGGCGAGGGAGAGACGCCTCAGGAAGAGTCCTAGATATCAGAATATCAAGCGTATGAGCCTCAAGAGCTAAGACTAAGAAGCTGGCAAGAGATAGGAGCTTACGGTAGTGAGGAGGGAGGCCGCGCAGGCGCGAGCGGTGGGCTATTGGAGGAGGCCACACGAGGAGCCACGCCCTGCGCAAGCGTCGGTGCTCGCCATTGGTGCAGCGTGGGTACTCGCAGCGTGCTGATCTGAGGTCGCACGGCTGAAGGAACGAACACAAGCGCGTTGACGTCAGATCCACGTCTACATACAAACAGCGGATAAGCCAACGTACCATGGGTGTAGATGGGTGCTTGTGGGGACTTGACAGGCGAGAGCTGGTCGCCGTTGTCGCTGCTCGAGCAGGAATCGCTGTGCGCGTCCTCCCACACGGACGTTGGCGACGTGGCTTGGACAGACACGCTAAGATTCGCACCGGACAGGCGATCGTCGTGGCTGCGCTTGCCCAGGAAGCTCACCAGCGTGCGTGGCTGTGGCTGGCTCGCATCGGAGGCTTCCACCGACGCGGTGGATGCCTTGGACGCCTCAATGGGGCTGCGTATGGACGGCAACAGCGTCGGTCGCTGCGCACTCACGAGCTTGGCCAGCGGCGAGCTCATGAACACGCCAGGCGGCGATGGTAGACGCATGTTGAGTGTACCCGTGTCGCTTGTGATAGTCGACTCGCTCTGTCCACGCGCGCGCTTGTGCGGTCGTTGGTGGTGGTGGTGATCGTCCATGTCGTCCTCTTGCAGCAGCGCGTCGTTCTCTCGTTGAGCGAGACGTTTGAGTCCCAGCATGAGATCCGCGGCGTGCGTCGCGACGGCGGCGGTCGGTGGCGCGGGCAGTTGCAGCGGCGCTATCCGCCGTCCGTCGCGCGACGCCGTAGTGTCCATGTTGACGCTGGAGATGTTGATGGCCGGCAGCGGCATGTTGGCCATCTGCGGGTGCAGACGCGGCAGCGTGCGCATGGCGTTGGTGTTCGTGCTGGACGTCCAGATCGGGAATGAAGAGGCAGCTGACACTGACGATGAAAGGATGCGCTTGTTGCTGCTGCTGCTGCTGTCTTCCCCCTGCTGCCCTTCGACGACTCTACACGCCACACGCAGCATCATGAGGTCGCTTAGCATCACGTAGCTGGACAGACTGGTTATGAGGGCCTGTGCTGACTGGGCCGATCCCGCGAAGAGGCGAATTGGCCACGGAGGTTTCTACCTCCACACATCCCCACAGACACAGCATCCTTCAGTCTAGTCTATTGGAGTCACAGGCACTAGGGGTGCGTGCAGAGCGAGGCAGGGCCGAAGGAGGAAGCACGCCACGCGACGGACGGACAGACCCACGGCATGCGAAACGTCAGGCCCCTCTCACTCTTTCTTAGCCCAAGGGACCCAAGAGCAACGCATACACACACAGACAGAAAGACTCGACGAGAGTGAGAGGAAGGAAGATGTTGGGAGGCGGCGCGGAAACCGCGAGGCGTTTCCTTCCTTCGTTTTTTTTCCATCGATGCCGCGTGGACTGACTGACTGACTGCCAGGTGGTGTCGCGGCCAGTGTGCTTCCAGCCAACCCAAAGCAGCGGCAATCCGCATCTTCGCATCTTTGGCCGAAATGAGCCAAAATAAAAAGTACGTACGCGGACGAAGATGAGGCGCCGAGCTGCCGCGTCAACGGCAACGGCTCGCGCATTTTCCCCCTCTCTGGATTTTGCAGGACGCCCGAAATTTGGGGAAATTGAAGGGCGTTTCGACTCAGGATTTGTATGGGAAAGAGATTCCGGAGTCCAGAGTTTCCAGCGAAATCCGCAGGCCAGTCCAGAGTCAGAGACTCGGGAGGATGCATCGACAACCAAGAGGAGCTCCTCATGAGGAGCTGAGGTCAGGAGCCAGTTCACGAAAGTTGCCGTGGAAAGATCGTGTGTCCCACACAAGATACAACGTCAGACGAGGAGCTCTTCACGTTCATCTAGTCGTTATCGCGGGGGAGCCACTGAATCAGAGTGCGAATAGTGACATCCCACTTCAACCTTCCATTAGTTACGGTGTATGCTGCGGGGAGGTTGGTGTTCGTCTAACACTACGCTATTCGGCCTTGGTGTCCGCGTGACGCTGGGGCGGCTTGGCGGTGGCACGCAGCATCTTCTGGATGATCATGTAGAACCAGACGTACTGCAGCAAAAAGTAAGGCACGCAGCCCAGCAGATACCGCGGATTGCACTCGTTCATGGCGCGCGGGATGAGGTAGACCGAGTTGAACACGACGCGCGACAGGAAGAAGAACGTCGCGAAGAGCGCGCCGGCGACCGTGCTGTTGGTGAGGCGGAACCAGTTGTAGAAGGGCGTGCTGATCTCGTTGGTTTGGATCCACACGTACGGGTTGCCCAGCGCCGCGTCACACACCGTCGCCTCTCGCATGAAGAACAGCGTGCCCCAGAAGACGCCGAGGACGTGGTGGACGTAGTCCATTTGGCGCGAGCGATTGACCGTGAGCAGCTTCGACACTCCGTCAGCGTTGACCATGGCGGCGAGGTCAACGAGGAAGAACGCCAGCGACACAGCGATGGAGTTGGTCGTGTCCAGGCCGAACTTGATGGTGCTGATGGACACAAGGGTACACACGACGCCGTGGGCGGCATTCAACGATACGATGTGGTTACGCCCGCTCTTCCCCGCGGGGACGATGAACAAGATAGTCGCCCACACCACCGTCCAGGCCGCCACGTGCGTAGCGAGCCCCACGAGCCGCTCGTCGTCGAGAAGACTTGACGCCATTTCCATTCTCGACCACTTCGTCAGTCAGTCGAGCCTGTCAAATCAAATGGGTCGAAAATGCCAGCAGCTTGCAAAAAGGGGGAGAGATATCGTACTTACCATGATGTCAACCAGTACACAAAATACCGGTATTCGTTCAAGTTTCTAACCGGTATGAACCCAGAATCGGTCGGATTTTGGCGCGCTCTTCATGGACGGCGCTTCGAAAAATTGGCGTCACGAGCATTGGCATTGCGCATTTGGCGGTCAAGATGCGACGAGCTACCGCTACAGGCGCATCGCGCAGCGCAGCGTCAGCTCTAGACAGACAAGAAGAGCAGGAGCAGCGCATCCGCGCGTTGGAAGCGGCGTTCGCGCTTGAGCAGCAGCGACGCGACGAGCTCGAGAAGAAGTACGCGCGGCTCAAGCGCCGCTACGTGCGACTGGAGGTGGCGCACACGCTGCTGCAAGGAGCCCACGAGGTGCGTCGGTGTTGCAAGTAGCATTGAGTGCCCTATGCAATTGCAGTGGCTAAACTACTGGATTTGTGTAGGCGCCACGACGTGAACGTTCGGATAGAACACCAGAGTCGTCTCCACTGAATGGTCGGAATTCGACGCCGTCTCCTGTTGCCGACACACAATCTCCAGGCAGTGATGTGATCGACCTGACGAGTCCTGTTGGCAGCAGACGTACGAGTCTCGCGTCTCCGCGGCGTTCGCCTCGTCTTGCTGGTGCAACTGGCATGCGGAATTCCCGACAGTCGTTGCCATCGGATGACTTTTGTGCTGAGAGTCCGGCGTCGCCAAACGACAGAGCGGCAGTTCAGCCTATTCGGTCGGCTTCTTCCTCTGGACGGCGATCCACTCGCTCATCTTCCCCAGCAGACTCGCACGCTGCGTCTTCGCCTCGAGTCAGTGGTACGCGACGCCGCCAGCTCGAATTCTTCATGCCAGATCCGTCGTCACGCCCTCGCCCTCGCCCAGGATCCAGTGCCTCTTCTCCAGACGAGGCAGCCGTCAGATCCAGTTCACGTCGACGCACTCGCAGCCCAGAGACATCACCGACGCAAGCTGAGCGGATCGCTGCGGTTGTCTTACCTGCGGATCGGACGACTACGCATGCTGCGGCTGCTGCGACCCAAAGTGAGGATGACGCTGAAGATACCAGTGAGGCCGCCTCCATAGCGCTGGCGCAGTATCTCCAACAGCAAGAGGTATGGACCGCATCCTTTCAGTCGGAGGTTTTGGTCATCCTGAAGAGCTGACAATACGTTTTCTGTAGAATATGGCTGCGATGAGGGAGTACGAAGAGCATCTCCGAGCCCTTGAGATCCAGCAGGAGCTAGATCGCCACCGCCAAGCTCCGGTATCTCCACCGCGTGGTGGCCACATGCACCACCACCACGGCGGCGGTGTCGACCCAGACAACATGACCTACGAAGAGCTCCTGCAGCTTGGCGAAGAAAACGGCGACGTCAAGAAAGAGCGCTGGCGCCAGGTCGCTGTACAAGTGCTGTCCAGTCTTCCGACCCATCGCTGGACGACCAAGAGCAGCGACGACATCTCGTACGTGACATGGACACCATATCTCTACTGGTTTGCTCTTCTTTGATGCTAACGATCTTTTCTTGCAGATGTATCATCTGCCAGTACGGGTTTTCGGTCGGAGATGTGGCGCTGACGCTGCCGTGTGCCCACGTTTTCCACGAGGAATGTGTGACTGGATGGGTGCGCGAGAACAATAGCTGTCCGCTGTGCAAGCTGCAGATCGCAGACATCTAAGGGCGTGTGGACTTGCATCTCTTGTCTTGTCAAATTTCTATACACTGGTTATCTAGGGTGTTCCTATCTATGTTTTTTGGTGGATTGGATCTTGCGTTATTACGTCGACTTTGAGCCAAAGCGGAAGCGAGCAAACGCGTCTACGGGCTTCGACTGTATCCGCGGCTTCTGAGGCGACTCCACGCGTTCCACCGTTTTCGTGTTCAGGCGTTCGCTGAGAATCGCACTGCGTACGACGCATGGCTGCGACTCCTCCCCGACCTGGGACTCCACAACTTCCAACTCAGCTTCCGGCTCCGCGGACTGAAATGCAGTTTCCATCGTCGTGACTGCGAGTGGAGTTGGACGTTCAGCAGCAGCACCAAGAGACTTGGTGAACGCCAGTCTCTTGATCCGCTCCATGGGCGTTTCGCTCTTGTGCTGACCGACAACACCTCCGAGCAGACGACCGGAGCGTTGAGAGGAGCTGCTGATGAGCGGTGCTTTCCGCTTGAGGTTGTGCTTTTTGAGTGCAGATCCAGCACCTGCACCCATCATGCGAGCGAACGCGTTCTGAGGAGCAGCCGCCGCCTCCGTGGTACTACCCGCTCCATTTGGAGCTGAGTTTTCCTTTTCGTGCATCGACTTGACCTCGTCATCTAGCGGAGAGAAGGAAATGTTCCTCGCAACGTCGACGTCAGCAGGTTCTTGGCTCTCGTAAGTCGAATCGTTTGACTGCTGACGCGACAGCAAACCTGGAGCGGATGCAGACGACTTCGCCGCTTCGTCTGTGGGTGACAACTTCTCGCGTGCTGCGAAGAAGTGGCTGATAGTCTTCGGCGAGGAAGCAGTGGCTGGTGCTCGCGATGGGGGAGGTGACGGCGTCGTGGCTGCTAATTGTGTGGCCTTGCGGGACATCCAGGCGGGCAGACTCCGATTTGGGGCGCGGTGGTGTTGCGATGGGGCTGTGGCCTTCGGCGGCTGTGGCGGCTGCTTGCGCGCAATGAATCCTGACGCGTTTGTGTGAGTAGCTATCGTCGAAGAGGTGACGCTTGTGATCGAGCTATGTGACTGGGCAGATGGATGTGAGTTGAACAGTTCCAAGGAGATCGGATCCATGTCACCTTCAGCGATCGCTTGGGCGGAAGCGTCAGGAATGATCGGACCAACGAAGTCCATCTTGTCGTCTTTATCGACGAGCTCCTGTGGGATCGGCGTCAATGGAACCAGTTTCTACAGAACAACCACGTTATAAATGGTCAGTCGACTGTTCCAATTCGAATGAACGATAATTGCAAGCATTGCTCTCTCACCTTCAGGGTCGGGTCGTAGACTCGTTGGTGGCGAAACGTGAGCAGCGCACGCTCAAACTCTTCTTCATACGTCGGTGGGATTCGCACCTTTCCTTCCATACGCAAAGCACGGAGAATCTGTCGGCCAAAAGCAACAGTCAGCGTCTATTCCCCAGCTCGTGACCTAGCCTTGGATACGAAACAAACATACCTTGGTATACGAGCCGTGCTGCTTGATCAGCGCGTACGCCTTCTTCAGGCCAAAGCCCGGCAAACTGGACAGGTAGTCACACCCGGAAAAGATACACATCTCCAGAAACTGCAGCAAAGACAGCAACAAATGAGTGTCAGCCAAATAGATTCCACGACAGGCGGGTCTTGTTGTCCACGCACCATCTCGTGGGTGAACATGTGAAAGCTGAGCCCAGCGTTTCGGTTGAGGTTGGACGCACGAATCTCCTGCGCGATGCCGTCTCGATCCATCTTGAACAGCACTTTCTCACAGCCAAACGGCAGGCAGTCCGAGTCTTCGGTGATCACGCCGTCCACGAGTTTGTGCTGGATGAGAAACGTGAGCTGCGCGTCGGCCTCGTACGGCGCCACCACGAACTGTACGCGCATGGCTTTGAGTCTTTGGATCACACGGTGGGCCATGTAAGGAGACACATCAGCAGCACGAACAAAGTACTTGCGTGCCTCGGCGTAGTTCTTTTGGCGCCAACTCTGGATACCGAGCTCGCGGTTCTTGGCGCGGGCTCTTCACAGACAAATACATCCTCCTGTCAGTCAATAGCTCGTGTATACCTCAGGGAGTATAGTACTAATGCACGTACTTGCGTCGCTCTTCTTCGGTGCCTTTCTTCATGGGCAGCGGGCCGCCGTCGAACACAACGTACGGCGTCACGCCGTGCTGTAGCAGCGCATTCACGCGGTCAATGAAATACACAATGTATCTACAACACCACAACGACATATTAGAAGGCGCCGACACAATGCAACACCACACATGCAACCGCACTTGTCGGTCTCTTCGCCTAGGCAGATCTCCTGGCTGCAGGAGTAGATCGCGCGGTGGAGCCTGAATCATCATGATCAAATAAAGGCGCGCACAGTGAGTGGTCTGGCGGGGCCATTTTCGCGCCTTTTTCGTTGGTTGTTGTACGCACCAGCAGTAGCCATCGATCGCCAGTGTCTGTCCTTTGTACTGGTCGATCGTCTTGGTCTCTGTGATGCTCTTGAGCACCGGAAGAAGCCCCGAGATCCCCATCTTCTGTGCGGGGTTTTCTCTATGGGAGTCTCGTGATGATGAGCCTGTCGACCGTCCGGCAGCAAAAGGTCGAAATGCGCGGGAACTCGTTTGTTATTTCAAACGAATCTAACGCTCAAACAAACGTTGGTTATTTACAGCAAGGCGTTAGATTGAAGAGACGCTCAAACGGAAGATGATGAAGATGGAAGGCCATCATCACCACACCAAGCAGCTTGCTCAGCGATGGCCACAGAGCAACGGAGAACGCAACCCATTCTTCAGCTACCACTGCGCACTGCTTGCAGGCCTCTGTGTGGTGGATATCGTGCTGAACTCGTCCGTTGAGTATGGCGATCTGCCCGGCAGTGGCGCAACAAGCAGCAACATGAGCATCCTCGTCATGTAAGCTGCAATCTAAACAGCTCTCTTGCAAGTAATGCCGCTCACCTCGAAGCCTACGATTGTCTGTGCATGTAGCGTGCAGGTGCTGCTCCAGATCTTCGGGTTCATCAACTTCTTCGCGTTGTTTGGTGCCACGTTTCTCTTTCGAAGCGGCCTCTTCAACTTGCTCTACCGCCAGTTCCGTCCGTTGCTGTGGATCCACCCGCTGTACATCGTGGCGACAGTCATGCTTGGCACGATCAGAGTTGTACGTGTGGCTTGTGTGCTTCGTTGGACTATCGTGTTGTCTAATAAGACAGTTTGGACCACAGCGGAAGATCTCCGGAGGTGCGTCGCTACTGGAAATGTGGGAGGATGACGCCTACGCTACCCTGTCGTGTATGCAGAAACTCGGTATGCTTCCTCCTCTACAGCACTTCCAGCGGTGGTGCTAATGTCCTTTTATACAGGGGCCGTGGGCTACTACTTCAGCAGCATCGACGCTGTCGAGAAGCTGCGAGACGCCAAGTTCTACAGTCAGGACTACTGGTTGTACAGATGAAGAAGGTTTGAACAGTGTTCCCCTTTATTCATTTTGCAGCGTAGTACTCTCTATCTTCTAATCACGCTGGAGCTTGGCTTGGTCCCAGACCATGACGGGTTCGTTTTCACGGGCAGTGAGGATCTCGAAGCCGGTCTCCGTCACGAGGATGGTGTGCTCGAACTGCGCCGAGCGCGAGCCGTCGACCGTCACGGCCGTCCACTCGTCTGGCCAGGTCTGATCGCGCCACGAACCCAGGTTGATCATAGGCTCGATAGTGAAGATGTGGCCTGGCTTCATGACACCGACAGCCTTGTTCTTGGCATAGTGCGGCACGTTCGGTGCGCAGTGGAAGAGCTTGCCGATACCGTGGCCGCAGTAGGTCTTCACGACCGACATGTCCTGCGCCGTCGCGGCCGCCGAGATGTGCTTGCCCAGCTCACGGTACATCGTGCCTGGCTTCACGAGACTCATGGCAGTCTGCAGACATTCGAAGGCGGTCTTCACGAGTCGCACGCCTTCCTCGTCGACCTTGCCGACGAGGAAAGTCTCGTTCAAGTCGGCGTGGTAGCCGTTCTTGTACACCGAGATGTCGAGGTTCACGATATCACCGTCCTCAATCGGTCGCGTGTCTGGGATACCGTGGCAAATGACCTCGTTCACCGAGACACAGAGCGACTTGGGGAAGTGGTAGTAGTTCAGTGGCGACGGGTAGCAACCACGCTCGATACAGGCTTCGTGCACGATGCGGTCGATCTCATCCGGCGTCACGCCCACACGAAGCGCCTTGCCACCAATGTCAAGCACCTCACGGCCCAGACGACACGCCTCGCGAATACCAGCGATCTCCTCCGCGTTGTACACCGGAATGCGGTTGTCCGACTGCTGCTCCGACACCGGGATACCCGTCTGCCAGTAGTCTGGACGCGGGATGTGGTCGGGCACGGTCTTCTGTGGCGTCACAGTCGCAGGACGAAGCGGTCCCGTGAACTGGTAGCCTTCAAACGCCGCGGCAGGGTCCTTCTTGGCCGTCGACTGCTGTTCCTCAGCGACCATTTGCGTGAACATCTTGTGCAGCGCCTTGTGCGTGGACCAGTAGCCCTTGAAGCAGTCCTGCGAGCAGAACGTGCTCATGGCCGGCGGGATGCCCAGCTTCTTGCATGTTGGGCACACGAGCGTGCCCTTCTTGCCGCACGACGGCGTCACACACTGGCCGTTCATCTTCTTCGTCGGTCTGCGTGTCTGTGTGCGAATGCGATCAATCAGAGTGGTGGATGGCTTCCCGTCTACTGAGACCCATGTACCACACCATGTTTACCTCAATTAGTACATTTTGCCTAGATTAGGACCTATGGAGAGTGATGGTCATTCGGTTTCCCCTCGACCGTTCGTTGGCGTTTTTTGGCGCGACTGACTTCAACCGGAAGCCGACGGGAAGGAAATAGGCGGAAGAAGCTGCGGGGAAACTGCGTCGCCGCGACATGGCGCCGTGGTGATATCTTTGAGACGGCGACGACGGCAGTATTATTGTGGGCGCTCTATTGGCCTCGTGCGGCTCTGCGACATACTGATCACGCCCAGAGCTGGCGCTTACCACGACGACGAGTAGCGCAAGTGCGAGGCGGATTCGGACTTCAGAACCCCAGAGAAGACAGAGACACAATCAAGAAAGATGGACGCGAGAGGACGGATGCCAACGGAGTTGTATGCGGCGATGGCGACGCCTGTGGGCAAGTACAGGCCGAATATGGGCGAGGAGTCGGCCGTGGAAGACGTGGAGACGGTAGGATTGATAGAGCGGATCCTTGAGCTCAGACAGATCGACTAATGGGTGCTCGTTATTATGTAGGCGAGTCAGATCGACCGCGCCTTCCGGATCGATGACAGTCGTACGTACAGTAGCAGTGATGTATCTGCTCGACTGTCAAACTGATGCGTTGATTGGTCTTGATGCTTAGTTGAAGGAGGAGACAGACACCGCGTCCAGTTCAACGGCGTTGCGATGAGCGACCGCAGCAGCCGTGTATCTCGTAGCGAGATGGGTCGCTCGCTTGCTCGCGTGTACGACCCGACGCTCCAAGAGCGAGCCCAGCACTTCCTCGTCGGCCCGTCCGGGTTGTACCTCGAGCTCATCAACTTGGCCTTCAGCATGATCATCTTCGGGTTATACATCACCGAGGTACGACGCACATTTCTCTTTTGTGATAGAGCTCTCTAACTAACACTCTTGTATGGGTTCGTAGCTCTACTATCCGAATCTTGAGGGTGCGACAGCAAAGCGTGCGGTGGAAGTGAGCTTGACCAGCTTTTTCATCTTCGACTTGGTGGGTTGGACGCCAAAATGACGATTCGCGACGAGAAAACTCCAACTAACTGGTGTTCTGGTGTTCTTCTAGGGACTTCACTTGTTTGTTGCGCCGAATCCGCTCCAGTACCTACTCTCCATTTACGGCGTCATCGATCTCATCACGATTATTCCGTCGTTTCTCATGGTAAGCGACTTATTTAGTGCCTTCCTCCCACTGATGTGCTGGCAACTTGCTCACATCTTGCTGTAGTACTTCACGACATCGACCAAGTCGCAAACGTTCTTCATACTGCGCGTCCTGCGTATCTTTCGGGCTCTTCGAGTGCTGAGATTGAAGCGCTTTATCAAGTTCAAGAGGCACGGCTTTAACTACGAGGTGAGCACTGCACGAAGAACCTATCCGCTGAACAAGCAGCGTTGCTGATGTTTGATGGTGAGCAGTTGAGCGTGTTCCTCCTATCAGCCGTCGCAGTCGTCCTCTGTGCTGCTGGCATGTACCATGCGATGGAAGAGGCACACTACCTTGACCAAGGAGATACCTTCCGCTTCCACGATTCGCTTTACTTCATCTTGGTCACGATGTCGACCGTTGGTAAGAGAGTGATCCCTTTCAACTGGGTGGTACAGCAGTGTCTAATATGATCTATTCACGCAGGGTACGGCGACATATCTCCGCACACGACGCTCGGAGAAATCTTCGTGATGCTCCTCATCATCGCCGTCTTCACCTTCGTTCCGCAGAAAGCAGCCAAGCTCAATGAGCTGTCGAAGCAGAACCACCAGTATGACAAGGACTACACGCGCCGAAACAACAAGACGCCGGGCCATGTGATCGTGTCTGGATACGATCTCACCACCGACTCGATCTGGGACTTCCTGGATGAGT
>JAADXB010000179.1:0-20373 GCA_023337495.1 Pythium diclinum | reverse complement strand
TGGTTTTCGTGTCGTCCACGTCCAAAACAGGAGCTCCTGGGGAACCTGCGAGCCATTTTGAAGTACGCGGGACGTCCTTCTGGACTTGAATCAAATCACTAATCAAATGCATGAGTCGTTAGAGGCGAACACACCGATAGAGCAGAGATCATTAGACAACGTACGCTGGGTTCAGTTCCTCCTGAAGCATCATATCGAACTCGCTTCGGTCTACAGGATCGATCGCCCACTCGAAAATCGTTTTCCAATACGCCGCTCGTTGTGACGACTCGGACGACATGAGCTGTAGCGCCTCGATGAATCTGCCCCGGGTTTGCAGAAACTCGAGCATCCCTGAGAGCTGGTCATCTGGAAACTCGGAGCCACGCCGGGTGATCGGAACACTGTCTGCTTGGAAAGCTGGACTACTCTCCGTGTCGATTTCCGTATCACTGCCACTGGCTTCCGCAGCCTCTTCTCCATCAGACGATCCTTCCGACTCAGCAGCTTCCAGCACGAGATCATGTCTTGCTCTTGTCGTCGAGGCGGTCAACGGCCACGTGTTCTCTGCTAGTAAAGTGCCTCGACTGCGCATGTTGACAGAGCTTTCAAGCTGCAGATCATCGAGCGTCAAATCAAATCCAGGAATACAACCTTCCGCGATGTTGATCGCGCGCTGGACGGCATCAGTCCACTGGAGGAGCTCTTCGTGACTGGAGGCCTGGAACAGCGTAGAGTAAGCCTTCACCGACACGAGGAAACAGTGTTTCTGCTCTGCAACGATCTCATGGACGGTCTTGACCGTGCACCCACCGACCAATGGGATCACACTGCGATTGGACTCCTTACCGCCGTCGGCCTTGGGCTGGCAGGTGAGCACGTCGCCATCAATCTCCACGATCTGCTCCTTCCACGCGCGGAGTCCGTTCCTGTACATCGCGATCGTCTTGAGCTGTGTCGTGAGTCCGTAGCACAGCTTACACTTGAGAATGCCGCGCTTGTGAGGGCTCTTGAGCCAGCGCAGCGTCACTGGCAGTTTGTTGGGCCGCCGCAGCATCGCCTTGACTTCTTCTTCGTTCAGCGTCTGCAGCGAGAGTCCGTTCACCGCGACCACCATCGACCCACGCACCAACGGGACGGCATTCAGACTCCAGTCGGCTTTCGTACGTAGTCGGTGATTATTCCACTCGGAAATGTGCAACAATTGCATCAAATCCTCGCTTTTATGGACGGAAATGTCCATAAACTCGTGCTCCGACGTCCTCGGAAGCGCCAACGACACGGGCAGCTCCATAGACCTCATCACGGCCCTGGAATCCGAGCCAAACGCACTCGCTGAGCCTCCAGTAGCACCCCACATTGCAGGCGAACGCGGACGGATCTCGACTCGTGAGTCGCCACGCGACAGCACGCCACACACTGCACGCAGCGCCTCCATCCACTGCGTCAACTGCTCGGCGCTCTTGGCGGCCATCGTGACGCGTACACTCGTCGCCTTCTTAATGCGGAACGCGTGTGGCCGACGCACAAGAGGGAAAGGCAGCTGCTCGACGCTAGCGCCGCGTACGAAGAGCTCTTGCTTGAGCGCCATGCCGCTGCCGGCGATCGCAGAGGCCGATGGAAATTTGGACGACGACGCGGCCTCCGCGTACTCCTTGAGCACGCCGTCGCGGGTGAGCACGATGTACCGCTTCTGCCATGTATGCAGCAGCTTACTGCGGCGCTTGCGCATGTACAGCACGCCCTCCATGCTCGCAGAGGATGATGATGCGCTGTTCGTTCTTCGATGGAGATGATGTGGATTTCCTCGTTGACTTCGCGGAACTGTTCGTCTGATTCTCCAGCCAAAATGTGCCCGAATTAGAAACGTATCAGATCTGAGGAAGACGTCAACGAATCAGATGCTACACATGCAAAATGGGACGACTGGAGAAGAGAGATAGGCATCGAATATTAAGCGGTTATCGTGGGGCAAGGGGGCTTGTCTTCATGTATGACGTCCATAAGGGACATGCTGCGCGCGGTGTGGGTCTTGTGAGGCGGCAGCGGCGCAGCGGACGACGACGCAGAAGAAGAAGAAGAAGACCGCCGCGTGTGGGAGACCTCGGAGACGGTCACGTTCGCGCCCACAAGTTCGAGACCGTGGCGCTGCGTAAAGCCCTTCAGCCAGGAGCTCGTCGCACGGAATCTGCGGTGGTCTGGGTCCGGGTACATTTGCTGGATGGCTTGTCCGATCCACTTGGCCGAGACGCGAACCTTGCGGACGCGGCGGCGGATCACTTCGGCGAGGGCGAGTTCCTGCTCAAACGCGAGCATGACGACCCACTTAGGCTCGATTGTCGTAGCTTTAGGCGCAGGAGGCTTCTCGACCATGTTCATGATCTTGACGCGGTTCTTCCACCACTTGTCCATGGTCTCGGGCGTGACTTCCCAGTTGAGGCTGCGAAAGTGCGGCACGGCCTGGCGCGGCGAGCCTCGGCCCGGGCCGCGGATCCACGCGATCGCCTGCTGCTTCATCGTGATGGAGAAGTTCAGGCGACGCTTGGGCAGCACCGTGAGCTCCTCCAGCATGCGCGCATCCGTGCGTAGCGACGCCATGGGCGTCGGTCCTCCAGCTCTCTGGTCGACTCGACTGAGTTTCGGCTTGGTGGGCATGAAACACGGAGAAAATCCTTCCAATTTCAACAGCTCACTATTTGAGGTGATACGGCATCTGTTCTAAATACAAAAACCAAGTGCACACGTCTAATAAAGTGGAGAACGATTTGAAACTGACGAGATTTTTTGTTGGAAACACCAAATATGGTGTGGACCACGTAGATACCCTGGAGTGAGCTCCCCCTTTTTGCAAGGGGATCCATGAAGAGGTCCAATCCTCGAAAAAGATCATCATGGCCAAGCAGTCGTGGCTCGCAGTGTTCGCGCTCTTCGCGCTTATTGGCGCCTTCATGGGCGTCATGATGCCTGGCTCTGCCCTCGCGGGTGGAGCTCCGTCCGCTCGTGCCAGCCATATCCTGGTCAAGACCGAGGCCGAAGCGGACGACCTGCTCAAGAAGCTCAACCTCGCGGGTGATCTCAAGGACCAGTTCGCGGACTTCGCCAAGCAGTTCAGCTCGTGTCCGTCGCGCCGAAAGGGCGGCGACCTGGGCAAGTTTGGACGTGGCGCCATGGTCAAGGAGTTCGACCAGGTCGTGTTCGAGAAGCGTATGGGCGTCGTCCACAAGGTCAAGACCCAGGTACGAGATGAGCTACGACGCGTTTGATACTGTATCTTGCATGAGGGCTGACTGGTGCTTGTCTTTAGTTTGGCTGGCACTTGGTGCTCACGACCGAGCGCTCAGGCGTCGACGAGCTCGAGATCTCGACCCATGACGCGGAATTGTAACCACCCCCGCGTATCGGTAGCAATGGTAGAAAGGCCACACGTTCACCTGTAGAAAACTACAGTCAAATAAACGCATTTCTCGGTTGATTTGCATGCATTTTTCATTGCTCTGAGCCACAGCGTTTACAGATCCTTTCAAGCCAACGGCAACTGTCCTTCTCTAGTCCTTCTTCTTGTCCTCGGCTGGCTTGGCGACTGGCTTGTCGCCGATACGCTCGTTGACGAACACCAAGTGCCAGCCAAACTGCAGACACACACAACAAACCACTCACGTCAGTCCACAGCATCCATACCCAGCGCATTGCACACAGTAGCCTTACCTGCGTCTCGACCTTGTGGATCGAGCCAACGTCCTTCTCGAACGCGATCTTCTCAAACGCTGGCACCATTTGGCCCTTGCCGAAGAGACCGAGGTCGCCGCCCTTGCGGCCCGATGGGCACGTGCTCTTGGTCTTGGCCAGCTCCGCGAGCTTCTTGGCCTTGTCGTCCGAGGCGTTGATCTCCTTGAGCAGCGCGTCGGCCTCAGCCTCCGTCTTGACGAGGATGTGGCTAGCGCGGGCCTTTGGGCCGTCCAGCTTGATGGTGCTGCGCTGGCCGAAGAAGAAGATCACGATCAGCAGGATCGGGCTCAGGAACGGCGCCGCCTTGCTCAGCCAGACCTTGGCCGTGTACGACCACGAGCCGTCGTTCGGGTTCTCGTCCTCCGGGTTGCCGAAGCGGATCGTGTACACCACGTGCCAGCCGAACTGGGTCTTGACCTTGTACAGCTTGCCGGCGTCCTGGTCGAACACAGCGCTGTCAAACTCTGGCACCATCTTGCCACGCTCGATCCAGCCCAGCGAGCCGCCCTTCGGAGCCGACGGGCACTTGCTCTTGGCCTTGGCCGTGCGCGCAAAGTCCACGAGGATGCGCTCGGCAGTCTCCAGCTCCGCCTTGATGGCGTCCGCCTCCTCCTCCGTATCCACGAGGATGTGGTTGGTCTTGGCCATTGGGCCGCGCACAGGCGCCGATTCAACGGCCGCATCTTCGGCAGCGACAGTCGCCGAGTACGAGGCCGTGCAGACCACGAGCAATGCCACGAGCAGCGTCAGGAAGCGTCTCCACGTCGCCATGTTCACCTGGTTCTTCGCGTGTCGTTCTGTGCGGTTTGCGCGGTGCGAGGGGAAGTGAGCGAGCGAGAGAGAGAGAGAGAGAGAGAGAGATCGGAGCGGAGACCCAGACCAGGGTTTGTTTGCTGCTTCGAAGGGAGATGGGCAGGCTCCGGTGAAGAGGTCCAAGGTATCAAATGATGTGATTGGCTAATTATTAGATTTTGTGGTTTTTGATTGGCTAATATTTAGCGTACCCGTAATCCGCAACACGCGGCAACTGGGTCAAGATCACCTGAGGCACCGGACAAGTGGCAGCCTTGCAATGGTGGACTGATGTTGATGCTCTCGACGTCGGGCCAATCCGCCTCACATGCTAAACGTGGGGTCTTGAGTAGGAGAAGATAGTTAGGCATGCTGTCTGCCGAAAAACGGTCTCACACTTCGGCTAATCTTTAATAAGTAAACCAGTTCCTTGTGTGGGTCCGCCTTGGGGGAAGGGCAAGCCTAAATTGGCCGCAAATACGTACTCCTCATTGGCTCCCTTTGCTTCCACACCAGCAGTTAGAAAACAACCGGCCGCAACGCGGCCGGCGCTCGGCTAGTATTCCATTTAGAGGAGCTTATGAGCTCCTAATCGCTAGTAACCACGGTCTCGCATCGACCTACTGCGACTTCTTGTCATCCTCCTTGCGCTCCGTGATCATCAGAACGTGCCAACCAAACTACAGCAACGACAATCGCACAGGTCAATCCCACGCGCAAAAAAAGAGAGGTCCACAGCCTCCAGAGCTGTACTCACCTTGGTCTTGACCTTGTGGATGGAGCCAACAGGCTCCGTGAACACGAGCCTCTCGAACTCGGGCATCATCTGGCCCTTGCCGAACACGCCCATGTGGCCGCCCTTGTTCTTGGACGGGCACGAGCTCTTCTTGGCGGCCAGATCCGCAAACACCGTGGTCTTCTTCTTGGCGCCCTTGATCTGCTTGTAGATCGCATCGGCTTCTTGCTCCTCCTTCACGAGGATGTGGCTCACGCGCACCTTTGGACCCTTGATCGCCTTCTCTGGATCGTACGATCCCATGCCAAAGTACACGACAAACAGCAGTACCGCGCCAAACACCGGCATGAGGTTATTCAGGTAGCCCATGTACGCAAAGTACGCCTCGTCTGGCGGCGCTTGCGCAGCGCTCTTCTTGGTCTTGGCATCTTGCGCGTACACAGCGCAGCATGCAGACACCGCGAGCGTCACCGCCACCACGCTGCTCGCCGTACGCCACGTCGTCGTCTTCGCCATCGTGCTTGTTGGTTTATGTGATCCCTTCGGTGCAGCAGCTTTCTGCCGAGCAGATCCTCAAAGCGTGTCAAAATTTCAGCAATGCTTCTGATTGGCTAAAATCATACTTCAACTGCTCTGATTGGCTACAGCTCATCACCCTCAAGATAACACAACCCAATACATCATGCTAGTCGTCTCATTCATGAAAAATTGGTGTTTTTGTATTACTTGTATCGTGAAATTTTAACTTCTGCGCCCTTCGGGTTTTTTAGGTATTGATGCACTTGGCCAGCATCCACGGATGCGACGGGTAAATGCGCGAGAACAGACTCACAAAGAACTCGTCCTGGTCTGCGAGGCTTCGCGACGGCGACTTGAGGAAGTCGACCATCCACTCCATACGCTTCTGTAGCTGGAAGCAGTTCTTGGACGCGAGCAACTGCTCCAGACTCTTGATGTGTTTCTCCGTCGTGCGTGTGAGTTTGTACGGAATACGGTCGTCGACTCGCAGAGGAGCCCCATTGCGAGTCTGCAGCCGCAAGAACACGCCGATCGTGAGACTGCATACGTGGAACTCGACGTTGTACTTGAGTGAGCCGCCGATGCCGATGGCCTTCATGATGCCGTGCTGACGACGGGCGTTCCCGAAGCGAAGCATGATGTTGCACAGCTCGCGAAGCATTTGCTTCTTGTGGTTGGACGGCAATACGTCAGCGAGGGATCGATACACGAAGTTGGTGACTTCAGCTGCGAGGAACAGCATCTTCATCTCCATCAACGCTGTGGTCGAGCCAATGAGGTGCAACTTCTCCATCCACGTCATGAGCTTCGACAGCATGCCCATCGCGAAAGCCTCCGTCATCGCCGGTGCCTTCTTGAGCTGTTGCAGGAACAGCAACTGCAGCGTGAGAAGATGGCCTTGTTGGAGACAAGCTCCTTCAAACTCGTCTTCACTGAGCTCTGGAATCCGCAGACGTGATACGAGATCCTCCCACGAGCCACGGCGTTCTTCAATGATCCATTTCTCGATGCTGCGCTCAGCCACGACACTCATCACGTGGACCGACGCGATCGCACGCCCACATGCCGACAGGCAACACAGTTCTCCGCCTCGGAATCCCATGAAACTCCACAGCAGACGCCCCAGGGGATTGCCAATGGATTCCACGACTGACGTTGGTTGCTTGATCGCGCTGCTTCCATTGCCACTCACTGGATCATCGCCCGATGCTGCGTTTTCGACCGCGATCAGGTTACGCGAGTGCACGTTCTGCTTGTGGGTCGCAGAGAAGTCTCGAATCAAGCTGTCGACTTCGACGAAAATCACATTGCCGCATTTTCCCCACGCCAGCGCATTTGAACTCAACGTGCTGTCGCTGTGCTGCTCGCGCTTGAAGAATCCTTCCACGAGACGCAAGTTGAACAGTCGAAGCACTTCTACCACGGTGCCCTGCAAATCTTCTTCTGTGACACTGTCATCGGGTGATGCCGCCGTTGTCGATGAAGGTGGTTCACTCGCGGCACGGCTCAGCTGCACGATCTCATCAAGTTTCTCAAAAAGCACCGTACACGTCGCGCCAAACAGCACTGTCACCCACGCAGACGGATCGATCGCACTGTATTCGCCAGCCGATGAGACGCTCGTCATTCCATTGGTGAAGATCGTGAAAGCCATCTTGAAGAAGAGATTGGCTCGCTTGAGACAGTCTCTCTTAGACATCGTGCTATGATTCAGAGTCGTCACTTGGCTCACGCGTCGCAAAACCAACTGCAGACGCAGGAACGCGTCCTGCATCACAGCTACGGACGGATTCGAAGGGAAAACGGCAGTATCATCACCACGGTGAAGGTCTCGAATCGGCTCCATCACAGCATCGAACGTGTAGCTCAGGAACGACTCGAGCTCGGCCTCGTTCATCTTCCACTTGAACCATAACGACGACTGCTGCTTGATGAAGTTCACGAAGTACGGTGGCAACACTTTCGAGGAGCTGCTTGCGGATGGCGTGCTGCCGCGACCGTTCTTTGAGCGAGGTTGCGGTGGCTGGAAGTGTGGGATGTCGAGCACCAAGTCGATACACAGCTTGCCCAACTCGCCGAGGAATACTGAACGAACGGCCTCTGTTTGTGTCGCGAGCCAATCTTCGGTAGACTTCCATGTCAAACGACAGAGCACGTCACGCACCATCCACGAGACGAACGGGTACGGAGAAGACGTTGCCGAGGCATCTCGCAGGTTTGAAACTGAAGCCGACACCGTCAATTGCTGCCGCTCGTTTTGCACGACTTCTCGCATCTGGTGAACGATATCGATGGTCAAGCACCAATGTTCCCATCCCAAGCGCGTCAAAAACTGGTGGAAGCTCTTGCAGACATGGACTGGCGCGTGTGGAATGAGTGTGTTGAGGTAGAAGCTCCACACCAAGTCCAGCTTCTCTTTCGAAGATTGGTTCGCAGGAGAGGCTGACCGACGGTCTGCAATCGCGTTGGCATCAGCTGGATCAGTCGCGGCCTTGGGTCTTGCCTTGAGAAAGTCCGTGCAGATAGCGACAAAGCACGAGCACAGCGTCGTGCCTGTCGTCAATGCATCACTTTCAGTCCACGGACAACTCACGGTGGAGCTCTCGGTGGTGGAGGCAGGCTGGTACAGCGTCGTCAGAAGAGGTTCGAAGAAAGTCGAGATCATCGTCCACTTGTGCTGCTCTGGTGTTGTTCGACTCAGCTGAGAGAACAAATCCAAGTAGCTCTTGAGCGCACCATTGCGTTGCCACATTCCGAGGAAATGCATTCCCTTCGCAGCGTCTTCGTTCATGGATGCTTGCCACCGCATCGTCGTCATGTGCTGGCTCAAGAACGTCACGCACGCCTCAGTCTGGACGAACGGTAGCTGCTGCCACACAGAAGCTGGAATGCTGACGATCGCTTCCCACACAATCGCGGGTGCTGGGCGAGGCATTCGAGCGCCACCACTCCCAGAGCCGCCGTCAGCACCGTCACCGAGAACCCCACTACCCGCCGTATTGCTGAAACGATAGTCGTCGTGTACACCAACAAGTGCATGGAGGACCTTCTCCAAATGGTCGTCCAGATGAGCACCACAAATCTGGTGGATGATCTTCGCGTAGAGACGAAGGACTTGCTCTTCATCATTCCCAGACGCTGGACGGGCGTTGACAGCACGAACACGTGACGCATACGACTCGATAATTTCAGGCTCCCGCTGATCCGTACCACTGAAGTTTGCTCCGATGTCGCCGAGCACGATGCACAAGACGGTCTCTCGATCAAACTTTGTCGGAGTATGCGGTGGCTTTGAACTCAGCCATGCCGTGAAGTCGAAGCGTTGCAGAAGCACCAACTTCTCTTCATTCGTGAGCTTTGACGATGAGCTGGCACTCATGAGGTTGGAGAACATCTCGACAAACCGTGCTGGAGCACTCGCAGGCGCGAAACATTCACTCAAAAGCGTAATTCGTGATGGGTCTTCGAGCATGAGATGCAGCAAGTTGCACGTCTCGCGTTCATCAACGCACACGAACGCGATTCCGAGCTGCTTTATCGATCGCCAGAGTACTTCGCGCAACGGCGGTACCATTCGAGCCAGCTTGGTGTCGAGCTCAGTGAGTAGACGGAACCACTCCAACCCCTTCTCGTGTAAGCGCTCCACTTGTCTCTCAGCATCGCGAACGGCCTTGGCATCGAGATCGAACTTTTCTTTCCTCTTCTTCTCTTCTTCATCATCGCCTTCGGCACCCTCAGCTTCCTCTCCATCTTGTTTCAGCGGTTTTACGTCTTCTTGTGGAGGAGGATTTTCTGCAGCGGTGGCTTGGGCAACAACGACTGCTCGCTTCAGCTTCTCCGAGTCTACTTGCAGCACTTGCACGACTTGGTCGATCAGCAAAATCTGCATGGAGAGCATCAGATTGTCGGCATCCAACCTCAGGAACTCATCGACACCCTCCGGTAGCAAGCTGCTGTCGCTGCGTCGATGCTCACTGCCGAGAAGAAGGTTTGCTAACGAAGAAGAGGTCGCGCTGTGCTGACACATTGACCGCATCTCGTATCGCTCAGCTTGGGTCACGGTGCTTTGCACGGTATCCATCAACTGCTTATCCATTGCCCACTCTTGAAACTCGAAGCGGAACGCTGCGGGCTTCCGGCAGTTTGTGCCCTCGAGACACGCTTTGCTCTCCGTGATTATACGCGACTTGCTCACGTACAGCTTCGACACGTGATCCAAGATCTCGGCATCCAGGCCGACGAGAATCGATAAAGTTTCGGAGAATTTTGTTGCCAGAGTCTTCAGCGCGTGCTTGTTCAGTGGAATCGAAGGCGTCACCGAGCAACGATCGGGAAGCGTCTCGATCGTGACTTGAGGAAGTACCGTGAGGGACGCCGGGCCGACGTATTCAGACGTCAACTGCAACGGATTGGTTGTACGTCCGTGATCTGCGCTGCTGCCCAAACTGCTAAATCGCCGCATGTCATGGTCCTCGATGAACGCGAAATCTTCTTCTTGGAGATGGTCCATAGCCGTCATCGCCGGCATGGTTTCACCCTGTTCACCGTTTTCATCATCGTCGCCTTGTGGTTGACCGCTCTGCAGCACTCGTGTGTGGAATTCAAATCCGCAGAGCTCCATCCACAGCGGCAAACTCTCCCACACGGTCTTCGTCTTCTCCTCCGGGGTTGTGTTCAGAAGACGACCGCTCATCGCGAGGACCTCCTTCAGCCTGGTCACTTCGAAGTGGCGTGGAAGCGTCGCGAGTTCGTCATCGTTCAGCCACTTGTTTGGGTCACTTTCCTCAAGCCACGCGTCCATTGCCGTGTAGATATGGGACAACTGTACAAAGTGGTGGTACTTCAGCTCCTTTCCTTCACTCGTCAAGTTGCCGGTGGCACTTCCACCCGAAACAGTGAGCACAACTTGCGCCTGGTTGGAGCAGAACGTGGTCATGGCTCGTAGTTTTTCTTGGAGCAGCTTTCGGAGCTCTGTGTGTGAAGGATTCGACGATTCTTCCCTGTCGAGGAAGTAATGACCGAAAACACGCGTGCCCCCAGCGCTGGCGAAGTAGAGTGCGAAGAAGACTTGCCAGAACAGGATTTGAAGCTCATCATCTTCGCGCATTTGCAGACAGTACGCAGCGAATCGGTAAATCTTGAACTGCGACAACGACTCCATCGAAACGTGAGCGTAGAGCAAGCTGAACAGTCGATTCGTCGCACCCACGAGACCGACGTCACCCAATTCGAGTGCCAACTTGCTCTCCGTTTTCTTGAACTTCTCCACTTTCTTCATGGCAGCAGGCTCGTACTTGATCAATACTTGGCCCATCGCACGGAACAGCGGAAGTTCTTGGCGCACTTCGACCAACAACGTCCAGAAGGCAAATGCCGAGCAGCCGCCGATGAATTGTGCTGGATCTGCGTTGCCGCCAAAAATCGACGCTAGAGCTGGTACTGACGAGATCGCTGGCAAGAAACTCACGACCGCTGGTAGATCTCCATCAAATCCCCTTGAATCACTTGACTCTTTCTCCGCAGCACGTTTCATCTCGACACAATACCGCCCGAACGCTGATCTAAGGATTGCAACCAGTTGAAGATGCACTCCTGAACGCGATCCAGCGGCAGATGATCCGATCTTCTTCGCAGAAACACTGGCGTAGTAAGCTCGCATACTGCACCGCAGCAACACGTCGAGAATGTGGCGCAAAGCTGGGTGTTCAAACCACAGCGGCACTTGAAGCACCGTTTTGGCCCAAAATGACACGATCTCAAGCAGCGCCGTCGTTGTGGAGACTTCGAAAGCACGCTCAACGAGGTTGCAGAGCTGCTGAGTCGCTGTCGTGTAGTCGCCAGGAGCATCAACGATCCCCAAGGACGCAGCCGCTGCTGCTGCAGTGACTGCCGGCGTGGATGCAGCAGTCGGAACAGTTGCCACCAAGTGCGATTTGCGAATTGTCAACGCGCTCGCGATCGAATTGGCTGCGGATGGTGATGGAGGATCAGTGTGGCCGCCTCGAAGAGCTGACGTCAACCACGACATTGCGCCTTGAAGCATCGCTGCTGTCGAGATCATCGCAGCGGATGAGCTACTCGATTGCGGGAACGACTCATTGATGAGACTCGGAAGCACGAGAGGGTGGATGAAGGAGCTGCACTCGCGCACGAATCGGAGCTTCGCAATAACCTTCGCCTTCGCTGTGCTCTCCCAACCACCAATGTATCCCTTCTGCAACACGTCGCTGAGTAGCTGGCACTCATCCAAGCTGATGAACGAGTGCTGCTCCATAGCTTGCACAAGTTGAAGCAACTGGTCCGTAGAGAAATTCTCCATCGTAGCCATGCACACGCTCAGCGCGTGGTCGACGTCTTTGCTCGAATCAGCTGCACCACCGTCACCATTGGCCGTGCGGCTTCGAGCTACGCGATCAAGTTTTGCCATCAGTGGAAGCACATTCTCGAGCACCTTCACACCTGCAGGAAAGAAGCCGTTCTTCAGCAACACCAGAAGTGGCTCCCATCGATCCATCCGTTCACAGAACACGAAGGTTGTTGCTTGACAGATGAGGTACGCGACGATGGGCTCCACATCACAAGTCGAGGTCACAGTGACCGACGACACAAGCTCTGCTGATTCCGTGAGATTGGACGATTCGCCATCCTCAGTCGTTGCGATTGCGCACTCGTCTTGGATAGGAGCACCGGAGCTTCCAGTTCCCACGAGCGCTGCTCGATGTGAGAACTCTTCGTGAACTGAGGTCGTCACGGAAGCGGATCCACCTTGAGAGCCGAAAGGGTTCAACTGTTGATCATATGACTCGAAAAATCGAATCGAGCTCACCGCACCGACGACTGCAGACCCTGCTCCACCAGGGAACCACCGACGAAGAAGCAATGCTTCTCTTGATCTGTCGTGGCGAAGATCAACAAGCTCCACAAACGGCTGATGTGTTCGTGGTGAGTAGAATTTGAGCTTCAACATGAGTTTCCAACACCATTGCTCGAAGTCGATCGGTCGCTCAAGCCGGAAAACGCGTCGAATCGACTTGGTGAATGACTTCAGCTTTGGAGGTGAGATCATCCCATCGCCGTTTGTTTGTCGAGTTGATGCATCGCGTACCCCATGTTTCCGGCGATTGCGATGGACGAGCATCGCCTCGGCCACCACCAAAGCGACTTGACGATGAAGAAACGCACTGGTGAAGAGTTGACCAGCCTTCACGTCGAACTCCCAGTTGATTCGATCGAGCAGGAAACGAGCAAGCGCGCTTCGCGGCGACGAAGTATCGTCCAGAAGAAGCCACTCTTGCAAGTTCGTCAGGTCTGCCGGAGTTGGCAGCCACCGGTTCACTGGGAATGTCTCGAAAACGTGGATCCACGTTTCTGCGCACTCATGGTACTTGAACAGCAACGCGATCAGCTCCGAGATGACCCAAGGATGCGCCAAGCAGATCGTACTGATTGGACCAGCAGCACGCTCTCCAGATTCACCAAGTGCCTGCCGACAATCGGTACTCGCGAAGCCTGCTAGAAACAGCTCTTGTGTCGTTACCAGCACGAGATCTCTCGCGACGCTCGCGTCATCTTCGGATTTCGCGCTCGCAGCGAGTCGAGCGACGGCGTGCATAAGATGCATGGCGTTGTCCGGATCCGAAATGATTTGGTCGTGTAGCACCATGCGAGCTGGTTTCAACTTGTCTACTCTGCCCACAGACGCCTTGTCGATGAACTGATTCCACCCGGCTGCACTCTTTGCCACACCCGGCACGTTGGAAATGCCGAACAGAAGGAGTCCCAGGACATCCCACTTCGCTGACGCGGACAGCGGCGCGAATGGAAACGTCCGAATACTCCTCCACGCGACACGATTACAATCCGCGACCAGAAGCCCGTGCAGCGCAGTCAAGAAGAGCTGATCGAAGAGCGTCGGATAGAAGAAGCCCTCGCCACTTGCATTGGTGGATGACGATGCCGCCGTGACCATGGAGGCATTCAGCAACAGTTCGCCAAGGAGTTGAGCCACTCGTGCCGGAAACTTCTCGAATTCTTGGAAAAGCCGTAGCCCCTGCGTGAACTCGATCACCAGCGCAAGCGCTCGACTGAAGCACTTCTTTGTATCCATTGTGCAGCTGAAGAGTTGCTCGAACGCGAACGTGTGCGGGAACTGGTTCATGACAGAAACGAAATCTTCGTCCGACAAGTAGCAACGATCGAGCATTTCCGGATTCTCCAGAAGCACCCACTCCAACGACGCATCTCCCTTACGCTCCTTCGATCCCTTGTGACGTGTCGGCAACTCGCTCGAAACCAGCGTTGTCAATCTTCGCAGTTTTTCTGGGTGGAAGACGAGATGAAGCATCGCGACATAGTGGTCGACCAAGTCTTCACTCCACGATTCTCTCACAGTGCCCGCCAATGTGACGACTGCCTTCGGAAACTGGAGGAAGCGAAGGATCCACGACCGCTCTTCTGTTGAGATGCGGGGCAGGTACATCACGTGCATGAGCAAATACGGCATATTCACGAGCGATCGCAGTCGTAGTAGCGTCCGCAGCGAGAGTGAGATCCACTTCTGCAGCGATTGGCGAAAACGAAGCACGCTTGTGTACCAGTCGTTCGACTTGTTCGACACTGATGATGGCGGGAGGAAGAGCACGACACCGCAGCTCGCACAGAACTTGCACCAGTGGTTTGGTTCCATCGGCGCGTTCAGGGTGTTGCAAGCGTAGCACTTCACTTTACGCTCCGTACCCCCATTCGTGGGGCGGCCAGTTGAACTCGATTGCCACACCAGTTCTCCTCGCGCAAACGACGATGGCACACGACCGAACAGCCCTTGGTCGTCGACTGTGACTTTCTTCTCGAAGAAGATCATCACGTCGATGCAGTACTTGAGGTGCTCCACCGACGATGCCAACGTTGAACCCGTGGGCAAGGCTTCGTAGAACGAAATCGTTTCTGGCACCACGTCGAATTCACCGAAGTTGTTGGACTTGGTACGTGCAGCATTGGTCGCCGCACTCATCTTGTTGAGATATGATACAAAGGCCGGTTCTTGGATCACTTCGTTGATGTACTGCTCGACGTGGAAGTACGATAACGCTCGGTCGAAGGTGTGCAACGATGCCTCCACAGTACGAAGTTGGCGGATGCTTTCCAACTGCGCCTTGAGCTTTGCATGCTGCGCGGCATCGAATCGAGCTGTTTGGAATTCGAGAACTTCTTCAATGTCGATCTGGTCTCCGCACTTCTTTGCCGATGACAGTCGCTTCATTTCGAGCAGCCACACTGCAAACATGCACCGCACAAAGTCAGTATTCCGTGCAAATCAAAAAGCTAGATTGCACCGTACCTTTTTGCACCATGGCGTCTGCTTCTTTCTTCCGCGCTTCCAACGTAGTGCTGGCTGTGTGGAGCAAGTACTCGGCATACAGATATCGCTCCAGTCGACCGTACAAGTCGCCTTTGTTGATCTCGATATTGTGCATCTTGGCTTCCTGTCGCTTTTGAGAGGCAGCGGCTCGCAGTAGATTCATTTCGAAGTTCGAGTGTGGCTCCAACTTGATGTAGACGGGGTGCTTCTCAGCCGGAGACGTGAACTGCGTTCTCGATCGCACTGTGGTGTCGTCCGAAGTGGTTGCTTGGCTCTGGAGCACAGTCGGGTAGAGGCGGTTACTCACGTCGATGGCACGGAGCTTGGCGATCGACGTTCTCACAGTCTCTCCCGCTTTCTCAACTCGATTGTCTGGAACGGATATTCGAAGACGTCTCCCTTGAGCAGCAGTAGGATCGCGCAATGACGCTTCACGGGCCAGCTCAGGCGCACTAGATTCAGTGATAACTGTAGCCTTGATGACATTCTCCTCCTGCAACAGCGTCGGTGCAGTCGGAGCCTTAGTACGAAGTGCGTGGGCACGAGACAACCCGTCCAGATCCTCCTCAACGTCTTCTTCTTCCAGCGGCGCCGACGGCATCACGGACGCAGCAGCCAGTCCTCTATTTGCTGGAATCAGCGGCGAATCACTTGGATTATCTGGAGCTGAAGGTCGAAAGCGGCTTGCTGCAACTTCACCATCTACCGTAGGCGTCTCCACAGGAGCCAACGGGGCCGATGGTGTCACTACTGCTGCCTCAGGTGCTGTTGGTGCTGGAGGAGCAGTGGGCCCTGGAGCCGTCGCTAGTGGAGCGTCTTGAACAGCAGGAAGAGGCGGCATCGTCGGCAATGGCATAGCTTGAAGCACAGGACTCTTTTTGACTGCAACCTTGGCGTCTTCGTCGTCCGAGTCGTCGAAATCAGGAGCCGACGGCGCCGCTGCCGCCGTCATCGTGCCCACGTCGCCCTGCAAGCTGCCCACAGACGACGACACCGTCGGTATACGCAGCGTCGTGGCCGTACCACCCAGCAGCTCCATGATATCGTCTTCATGCTGCGCGATCTCGTCGTCCACTGGACGCGTGGAAGCCGCTGCAACATCGTCGTCTGCGTCCAGCTCCCACGCCTCTTCCTCGCTCGAGTGACTCGCCGTGACAGCGTCCACGCCATCGACGAGGTTCGCTGCGCCATTGCCGTTCGCGTGAGCTGATCCATTCGCCACTACTGCTGCTGTAGACACTGCCGTTGTATCAGAGGCAGAGGCAGCGGCGGCATGGTTGCCGTTGGTCGTCTTGGCCTTGTTCCTCGCCTTCTTGGTCTGTTTCCGACGCACCGCCTCCATATTTCGACACGCAAATCACTGCCACACACGCGCGCGTTGCCACTTGACCCTCTACGCAGGAGCTACGCGGTGATGGAGAAGCGTACGCGTCACGTAGCGTCGTCTTCGAGCGCGGGTACTTCAACACCGTCCCGTCGGCTTGCCTTGATTGATCTCACGGCCGCACTGTTCTTTGTTGGTGGGTTGTGTGTGAAACAAAACCGAGCACGAAGAACACCTGCTGGGAAGACCTTCGTACGACCTACGAGCGACATGTGGAAGTGGATGTTGCGTGAAGGTGGATGATGCGAAAGGACACTCACTCTGTGCTGAGAATGGGTACACTCGGTCATTCTGTACCCATGAGCGGCTCTTCGCATCTACACTGCAGAGATGAATCGAGGACATGAGCCATCTCGCAGACGACGCTGGGACGCATCCACCACTAAAGGTCAGACAGGATGTAGTGCTATGCACGTGCAACTCAATACGCCTGAGAGACCGCCTCAAAGAAAGGAATAACGAGGTAAACACGCACTCAGACTAGGATTCGAAACCACTCAAGTATCTCCTATGAAAACTTCCTCCACGTCCTCATGAGTAGTCACTTGGGCATCTTCTCTTCCGTTCGATAGCTGTGCGGTGGACTTGGAATATGCAGAATGAAAAGCACTTGCGCTGGAGCTGGAATGGCCGACTCTCGTGGAGTCACCAGCCCAAACCACTGGGAGCTCACGGGACCACCTGCTGGACAGGTGCAGCGACCTGCGGCACGCCTTGCGCTAGTACCTGAGCAGTAAACTCGTCGTCAAAGCGACCCACAACCGCCGCGTCGAAGATGCGCACCAGATCGAACGTCATGGGACCGAGTGGTGCTGGGATCGAGACGGCGAAGGCGAATGGGCTGTGCATCACTCGATACATGTTGAGACCGGGGAGAGGGTTGGCCCTGTTGATCACATTGGCCAGTCCGGCCACTCGGAGTTGGTCAGCGCGGACTTGATCAAGCGGCTCGAAGTCCCGAAAGCCCGAATTCGACGTCAGCTTGTCGATGTTATCGCCCGTGATGTGCGCGTTACCAAACGACTCGATCTCGGAGATGCGCACAGGAGATCCGGGCGGGCGGTCGAAGGCCATCGCCAAAGCTGGTACTTCCCAGTTTCCGTTAGCGAGAGCAGGCTTGAGTGGCTGGAAGAACTTGAACACCACGACCTTCACCACAGTCGGGTTGTCGTGGAAGTAGCCGATAGCCATGTCGATGGTGTTCTTGCATGACGGACGATCGAAGACGACTTCCACGATCACTCGCGGCACGCGCAGAGGCTCGAGCGGGTTGAGGTGTTGCTCCAGCACAACATCGGGCGACCGCATGCCCAACTGTCCACAGCTGAGCTTCCCATTCTCATTCGAGCGGAAGCCGTGTCCGGCGTTTGCAGCCTCGTAGGTGTCCACTGTTGTCGTGACTTTAGCTCTCACTTTCGAGACCTTGTTCGACGCGAGCTGATCGACGACGAGTGTTCCGTCAGGGAGGAGGGCCAGACGCATGCCATTGAGCCAGTCGTCAGGCACTTGGTTCAGGTCGTGCAGCGTCACACCGCGAGCGACGATCACGTGGCCCGCCGACGCTTCTTCTTCGTCATCGAGCTCTCCATGCGCACTGTCGCGGCGCTCAGCCTCAGCACGCGCAGCGTCGAGAGCAGCCTTGGTGATGCTACTGGCCGCGATGGTGTTGGCGGCAGTGGTCGACGACATCATCTCTCCTTGTTGCTTGCCGGGGTGAAGACGAAGTCTGAAAGAGGTTTCCACTGCCATGAGCGTACTCTGGATTGGCGCCATTCTTCGTGTTTTGACGGCACTGGACTGATGGATCGTTGGCGTTGGATGGATGGGGTCGATGAGGTGCTTGCGAGGGATCGGCGATGTGTGGCGTTGTGCGAAAGTTGCTGAATGACTAGTCCCCTTCACTCAAAATCCCCGATGTGCAAGCCATCGAGACACGGGTTTCGTTGGCAGCGGAGTCCAGAGGGTGAGAGGCTGCGTGCCCATACTACAAACCATTCCAAACCGTTGTACTCTCTGGATGGAGAGGGCAGGGCGGCTTGATCCTTGGTCGCTTCCGAAAGACTGATAACCACGAGTAAACTGCGCGAAGACCAGTTTTTCCCATGCCAATCACGTTCTAGAATGAATTCCATTGCGAGAGCACCATGCCATCACATCAGAACGCATGATGTACTTGTTGCGAAGAGAACACCCCCTGTGTACTTTTTAACAGCAGCGACATCGAACACGGGGTGGGCGGTCTCGTCGTCCACTCTGTGTGTGGAAGCTCCTACAACATCGTCTTCTGACGTCTCTACCTCGCCCGAGTGACTCGCCGTGACGGCGTCCACGCCATCGACGAGGGTCGCTGCGCCATTCACGACTTCTGCTGCTGTAGACACTGCCGTTGTATTAGAGGCAGAGGCAGCGGCGGCATGGTTGCCGTTGGTCGTCTTGGCCTTGTTCCTCGCCTTCTTGGTCTGTTTCCGACGCACCGCCTCCATATTTCGACACGCAAATCACTGCCACACACGCGCGCGTTACCACTTGAGCCTCTACGCAGGAGCTACGCGGTGATGGAGAAGCGTACGCGTCACGTAGCGTCGTCTTCGAGCGCGGGTACTTCAACACCGTCCCGTTTGGTAACGCGGGCATCATGGGCGATAACATCGCCGTGCAGACATACTCCGATTGCCAAGACTGGCCATTGAGATCGAAAGGGCCAATCCTTTCCCCGGTCTCCACGTGTACCGAGCTGTGCATGGCGATCACAGTTTCGACATCTCCATGCCAACGCCGCTTGGCGGCATGTCGTTTAATCTGGTGAACATCTTCGACACGGCAATCGTGGGCCGCTACGATGACGAAGAAAATCCTGACCAGGGACCTGCGGAACTTCACACAGGTACCATTTCTTCTGGTGCTCCTGATCAGGAGCCATGAGCCCCACGAATGTGAGCTGGAAGCTCCATCCGATGAATCAATGCGAGGTATGTCATCATGAGTGCATTTGAGCAGTTTGTTATCGTGACGTCATCTCCATTGAAGGTCCTTGGGCCGACGGGCAGCATGGCTTCGAGGTTGCGTCTCGAAGTCAGCCAACTTGGCTACTTCAAGTACACATCGTCCCCCAAAAGAAAAGTCAACTCAGTTTTGGGCGGAGATGGAGTTGGCGTTCGAGATGATTCGGTGATTGCGAGTAGGTACAGTGTATGGATTTAGACAGGGTTTGTTGCACCCATTAGCGATTCCCACTTGTAAAATTTGCAATGGAGATGGGCATTAGGTGAGGGATTTGGGGAATTAGTCACTTTTGACTTCAAAACCAGTAGATATTTGACAATTTCGACTATATAAATCAAAATCCACTGGTTTACTGGAATCAACTTGCATCTCTCAGAGAGATTCTCTCTCAAGTCCATCCACACGTTTGTCCTCGTCAGGCCAACGACTCACTACAGTACGAACGCACGCACCCAGAAGCAGCACTGGCCGCCATGGCTTTTAGATGACAGTCTCTTGGCCCAAGACTTGGGAGCATCCAAGAGATACAGCCAGTCAGTCGATTCAGCCTCGCATTACCCACCTTTCCATCAATCAGTCATTCTCAATCTCTCCATCAATCACTCACAGGGTCGGTCTCACATATCAATGGTGCGCGTACTGGCATCCGTAACAATCACAAGCGGTCTCCTTCTCGCTCATGGGACTGCTGCCGCCTACACGGACGTCAAGGCGGCGTCCGGCGCTCGTCTGTGGGTGGACCCGAAGACGCCCGGCGAAGTGTTCGCGTACACGTCGTCGCGCGGCGACCAGTGGGAGCTGGTCATGAGCGACGAGTTCGACACGCCCGGGCGCACGTTCAAGCCGGGCGACGACCACTTGTGGACGGCCATCGAG
>JAADXB010000178.1:0-20444 GCA_023337495.1 Pythium diclinum | reverse complement strand
GTGAAGACGTTGACGGGCAAGACGATCACGCTCGACGTCGAGCCTTCGGACTCGATCGACAACGTCAAGCAGAAGATCCAGGACAAGGAGGGTATCCCGCCAGACCAGCAGCGTCTGATCTTCGCCGGCAAGCAGCTTGAGGACGGCCGCACGCTTTCGGACTACAACATCCAGAAGGAGTCGACCCTGCACTTGGTGCTGCGCCTTCGTGGCGGCAACTAGATCGATATCGCCTAGCGAGTCGAGCTGAATAATTCATTAATGTGATCGTCTTGAATCTGTAATCTTTGTGTAGGTTGTGTAAGTTGGGGTAGGATGAAATGCACACGCGTGAGATGGTACCAACAGAACGGATGACGATCAGAACATTCTCCAGGCAAACGTTCCCTTCGCGCGGTGGAGCACTTCTCATGACGGAACTGATAGGTGTTTGATGTTGTTCCGGCCCTCGCTGATTCTATTCCTAGAGCTGGGGTAAGTCGAAACGACGCCTCCGCCTTCCATCATTCCCCTCCTCTTCTGCCTAATATGCAAATGATGGACGAGCCGAGTGAGCTGACGGAGCGTGAATGGCGCGACATGCGGCGCCGCATGACGTCGCTGCAGTTCGATCCCGTGCCCGAGACGCCACCGCTGCTGCCGCGCTCTGCTTATGGCGGCGACTCCCACGAGCAGGAGGCGCCTGCGAGTGGAGATATCGAAGTCAACAGAGGAGGGGAGAAGTCCTCTTCTCTTCCTCCAGTGGCCTCCTCTCCTCCTCCGCTAGAGGAGGTCGTGGTAGTGCTCGACGCCAGCTCGTCGACTGACAACGATCTCGACTTGGTCCCCTCCCCCTCCGTGGATCTGAAAGACACGCCGATGCTCGAGTTCTCCGTCCACAAGTCGCCCAAGGCGAAGCCAACGAAGCCCATCAAATCGCCCTTCTGCCCCGCCTCCTCCTCCTCCTCCTCCTCTCTGAAGTCGGCCTCCAAGCAGCGGATGTCCGCCGTCTCGCCACTCCAGAAGCCTCGCCGTCGATCCAGCATCACAGACAAACACACGTCGGTCTCCTCTCCGACCTTCTCCGCTAGTCGTTCCGTTCCTAAGCCAGCCATTGACCTGTCGGCGTTGGATTCTACCATCACAACCGCACAGAACACGCTACGACTCACCATCCTGACGGCCGTGGAGGAGACGACATCCAAAATGGAGCGCGAGGCCGCGTTGGAGCGACGCAAGCTCGAGGCCGCCAACGCCAACCGCGTGGCTGTGCTGCAGAGCCAGATCGAAGAGCTCCACGCGCAGACTCAGTCCCAGCAGCAAGAAGGGAGAGCCACGAGCCAGACGCTGGACCGCGTCACGCGGATGATGTTGAAGTGGAAGCAGCGCCAGGTGAGATTCGACACACAATTAATTGGTGGAGGGAGACTGACAATAATTATTGCTGCTGTAGAGAGACACCAGATCGATTGATGTATGCTTCCAGGCGTGGAAGCTGCGGTGGCAACGCAAGAAGCACGAGCACACGCAGCAGCAAATGGCTAGTGCGTCGATGAAGAAGCAGTCGTCGCAGCTTCTGCTGCATCAGTGGAAGCTCATGACGCAGCAGACGACATGGGAGAAGAAGCTTCAGTTGCTCAAAGACGAGCAACGTACTGCGATAGAAACGCTGGCGGCGCAGCACGCAGTTCAAATGAAGGAGATGCAGCAGGCACTGGAGACGGCGAGAGAGACGGCCACCGTGGCGAAGCAGGGCCGGCAGGCGATGGAGGACGACCTGCGCCAAGTGTTTCTGCGTGGAGTGTCGGCGATGAATATTGAGGCGCTGACGATGTTCAAGACCAACCACCAGCTCACACAACAGCGTCGTGCGAATGAAACCAAGACACAACAGGAAGACGAGGACGAGAAGGTGGACGGAGGTGGGCTTCACAAGGAAGAACGACCAGCGAGGAAGCTGTCGGACACGGACTCAATGAAGTCGGAGAGTAGGATGGTGGATCCCAGTGGAACGACACCACCAAGTGGAGGTGAAAGCTCGGAGGAACTGCCATCCGAGGAGAGCATGATCCCAGTCAAACCACCGACGCCGATGACAGAAGACCCACGAGTCCACTTCCAGCAGAACCTGGAGCCTAGTGTGATGCCGTCGTACGCGCTCGCGAACCGTCTTCTCAAGAACGCTGGTACGTCAGAGATCGTGTCGACAGTATCCAGGTCGGAGATGGAGATGCGCACTGCTCCTCCGCCGCCCACGGCAGTGATCCACGGCCTGCGCAGTGCTGAGCTGGTGGAAGCTCATCAAAGAGTCCTCCACGCAACAGTCTCGACACAGCAGCAGCCGTCAGGATTTCACAGACGAGATTCCACTTCATCAGTTCCTGCACCGCTTTCCCCAGCCAAACAACGAGAAAAAGCGCAAAGTACGATGCAGTTTCAGGTGGAGATGGAACTGATGAGGAGCTCCGTCGCCACAGCCGCCTACAACGCACGGTTCGCTCCATCTCACGCAGGAACGAGCTTCGCGACACGAAACGCTCCGCTAGTGAGAAGCTCAAGACACAGTAGCCCAGCACTGTCCACACAACGGGCGCCTTCATCTTCTTCCTCGTCGCTAAAGGGCAAGTGGCGATCGCCAGCTTGACCTGCTCCCAATACCGTAAAGTGTAGCCATCTTGAGAGGCCGAATGTACCCATGTGGGATTGAGAGTGATGGTCTTCTTCTGAGCTTGAGGTAAAATTGGCTGTGTGAAGCGGGACGCTCACTTTGCTTGCACTCAATTTCAACTAGTGTCTGTGCGCACTAAGGTCCCTGCGTGACTGTAGCAAGTCATGAGTCGGCCGTTGTCAGCGCGGATGCGGCCTTCTCCAGCGTCAGCGTCAGCCGTGCTTCGTCCATCCCACACCGCTGAGTTGGATGAGGAGGACGTCGATGACTTTGGAGTCGTAGACGACGACCAAGATGAAGAAGATGACGATGAGGTTTGTGTGGTGTATCGTCCATGGTGGCAGTTCCTCACATACTAACGATTTTCGTGCTGTATAGATTGACTTGGATGCGTACGAAGCCTATCTCGACGACATCAAAAAGTGAGTCTCCTCCACTGCCCCACAGGCATTTACCAATCAGCTTTGCTGATCCTCTCGTGTTTCTGACATTATTGTAGAAAAGCTGCGGCGCGGCCTCAATCTGCTCGCCTCATGCGGCCATATCCAACCGAGTCGCCT
This sequence comes from Pythium diclinum, assembly GCA_023337495.1. Taxonomy (NCBI): domain Eukaryota; phylum Oomycota; class Peronosporomycetes; order Pythiales; family Pythiaceae; genus Pythium; species Pythium diclinum. The sequence continues at coordinate 17,237 of JAADXB010000178.1, read as the reverse complement.
CAATTCTACATGGTGAATGCCTCGAACCCTGTCAATCCCATCGATCTCAGCTCCATCACTTCACAACCAACAGCGTCGCGATCTGCAACTAGACCAGGAGCTCGTCCTATGAGCGCACGCCCTCGTCTGAATCCAGGAGAAGAGTCCCTTCGGCCAACAGCTCCACATCCCCGAGCTCCTCAAACCGCCAGACCTTCGTCAGCCAGCACAGGTGTCCGACGACGACGTCAAGGCAGTGGAGCAGGCAGCGCTACTGGTAATGATGGGCTGAACGCGCGCATCCGCGCCGTGTACAACGACGTCGGCCGAACGCCGCAATCCTCAGGATCAACATCAAAATCCAACACAACAACAGTCACGTCGACTTCTCACACAGCAACGTCCGTCACGCAGAGCCGTCTCAAGGTCTTCCAAGACGCCGAGCTGCAGCACGAGTACCATCGTCTCGTGGACGTCGTCTCCGATCTCCGATCTGTTGTACAGCACGAACAGGCCCAGCGACTGAAGGCCATGGCTCGCGTGCGCAGACTCGAAGAGATCGTGACCATGAAAGACAAGAAGATCGAGTCGCTCCTCCACGCCCACGGATCCGCTTCTCTCACAACTCATGGGTCGGACTCGATGTCCTTTGCGGCCTTGGCCCAGCGAGAAATGGCCCAAAAGGAGCGTCTCCACCACGCAGTGATGCAGAAGCTTCGCCACAAACTGGCGCAACAGAGCCAGATACTAGCGTCCTACGAGGAAGCCATGCAGGCGCTGCGAGCCACCACCAAGAGCACGAGTCTGATGGAGATGGAGGAAGAGAAACAGCAGCTTTGTATCGAAGTCGCGCGGTTACACGACATTATCCGTGCTTTACAGGCGGAACTGGAGCATCAAGGCCGCCAACTGGTCGAGTTCAAGGGTGGAGACGCTCAGTATCAAGCGCAACTGGGCAAAATGCAGCAGGAGCTCAAGCGAAGTGCCCACGAAAATCACAAACTGGAACAGGAGGCGCTGTTTCTCAAGGCGACCGTCCATCAGCTCGAGCACAAGCTGGCGTTGGAGCAGAAAAAGCGAGTCTACGACCAGTCAATGACCTCTGGTGGACGAGTGCTGGCTGGGAACAGGAGCCCGTCGTCCTCTGCGAAGAGCTCTCCGAGAGTTCTGTCGCCCACGAGTTCTGTGCGGTCGCCAATGTCCACTGCGTATCTGGCGGAAGCACTGGCCGAGATGAAGACGCTCAAAGCTGAACCAGCGAGTGCTATGCCTTCGTCACCAGTCAAAAAGACGCGACGGCCGACGCCACTGCCTACAAAGTCACAGCTCGAGTTGTATGAAGCAGAGGAAGAGGAGGACAGAAGACGAGAGGATCGAGAGGAGGACGCGACGCGATCGGTGAAGGAGAAGGAGAAGCTGCCTGAGGAAGGGAGACGTTGTGATCCACCGACGACGAAAGACCTGGGAGAGCGGACGAGTTGTCCTGAGGAGTCGACGTCAGTGCTGGTGGGGGTGTTGAAGTGCTCCGAACCCTATGAACAGTCTGAGGTGGCAAAGAAGCGTGTGCGGTGGCAGACTAGCGAGGATGAAGAGCAGGAGGAGAAGGCGGCGCGCTGGCGGCTACGCGTCCACGCAGAGGGGGCGCAGCGTATCAAAGCCGCTAGCGGACTCATGACGTTCGACGCCAAGCCCGATCCGTACGTGACGTTCGTGTTTGGCGGCGTGACGAAGCACTGTGAGCACGTCCAGGACGTCGAACCGCTGCAGTATTTCACGTGGCCGAACGCCGTCGTAGAGTTCGACGTGAAGGAAGAGAGCGAGCTCCTGCAGGCGGCGCTGGTGGTCCATGTGAAGGACAAGGACACGCTCAAAGACCGGTACATTGGCGGCACGAGCATCCCGTTGGCGCCGCTGTACGCGACCAAAAGCAAGGACGTGCTGTGCCAAAGCAAGTTCTTCGTGTTGGATTACAGCGACGAGAAGCTCAAGAGCAAGAAAGACAGCGGAGAGATCAAGCTCACGATCACAGTCGTCGATACGATGGCGAAAGCCGAGCCAACGCCGCCACCAGTGGCAGTGAAGGTGGAGGAATCGAAGGTGTCTGTGAAGAAGGAGGAGAAGACGGTTGAAGTTGTCGCTGTGCCTGAGGAGAAGCCGCCTCCAGTGGAAGAAACGAAGGTAGAGCCGACTCCCGTAGCTAGCGCGGCTCCCGTGGTTGTAGCGGCAGCTCCTATTGCGTTATCGCCGCCTGAGACCGCCCAGGAGACCGCCGTTGAGGCTCCAGTACCAGCTCAAGAACCTCTGAAAGAAGAGCGTCGAGCGAGTGCCCCAGTGGAGATCAGCCAGTCGCAGGTAAGCAGCGGAGAGCCCGTGAGTCGAGCGGACGTGTGTGTGAAGGCGTTGAAGATTGAGCTCGTATCGGCTCGAAACCTGACGAGACCCACGAGCATTGGCGCGCTGTTTGACCGCAAACCCGATCCGATGGTGACTCTTGAGTTCTACGGGCAGACGAAGAGCAGCGTGGCGTTGAAAGACGTCGACTTGAAGAAGCCAGTGGAGTGGAGCAACTCGTTCTTGGAGTTTGAGCTGCCGAAGGTACCGCCACCAGCGAAGCCTCGCAAAGGATGCGGGCCGATGGATCTGGTGGTTCATGTGAAGGACGAGAACCTGATGAAAGCGACGTACATGGGCGGCGGCAAGCTGGATCTAACGGAGCTGTTCCAGGCAAGAGATGGTGAAGCTTCATGGACGTGGAAGCTTTCTACGGCGGTTGGATCCGAGAGTTTTGTGGAGAGAGTCGTAACGTTGACGTTTGCGGACGAGAAGCTGTCCAAGAAGAAGGCAAGCGGGGAGATTACGCTTCGTTTCCACTTCATCGTTGAAGAAAAAGAGCCTCCTCCGGCTTCTGGACAGTCTCAAGATGTGGTCACTGAGACGAAGGTGAAGGAGCAAGCCACGGTGGAAGTCGTGGCTGCCAAGCAGCCTGAAGCTGCGGCAAGTTCACCGGTTCAAGCGGAAGTCCCGACTGTGAAGAAGACGCTGTCAGGGGATATCAAGATGCTATCGATTGAGCTCCTGTGCGGAAGAGACCTCGTCAAGCCTTCAGCGGGGAATCTTGCAAAGTCCATGATGAAGTCTCTATTTGATCGAAAACCCGACCCGTACGCAGTGCTCGTGCTTGGCTCGCAAACGAAGAAATGTCCAGGGGTCAACGACGTCGACGTCTCGTTCTTCGAGTGGAAGAAAGCTGTCCAAGTGTTTGATTTCACCAGCAAGCCGTATCCTGAGACTCTGTTGATCCACATCCGCGACGAGGACGTAGCTGGCTCCGATCCGTATATGGGTGGCGCACGGGTCGCGATGGATGAGATATGGAACGAAGCAATGATGCGTTCACGTTCAGATCCACCAGGAGATCCGCAACTCGTGAAGACGTTTCAACTCACGTACCTGGACGAGAAAATGACCAAGCAGAAGGCATGTGGCTCGATCACGGTTCGATTTCGCTGGGTATACGCCGAAGCTGAGCTACCAGTCGTCGAGATACCTGTCGTTTCCGATGCCAAGGTCTCCTCTGATTCTAAGGCACCAAAGCTGGACCCAGTCCCGATCCTGAGGCCTCGCATGGGGTTCGTGTACTTGCGGAAGATGGTTCTCCACAACAACGTAGAGCTCTTGGATGCATCCTTGGATCTCTACATCGAAGCCTCGCCATTCACTGCAACACCAGAAGTATCCGCCCACAGTGAACACCACCACGGGCCCATCTCCAGTGTTCTGACCGACGCAATGAAGGGCAAAGATGACTCGCCAAACGCCAAAGTCGCGTGGGAGGGCGACGAACTCGTCGTGCCCGTTTGTGGACCACTGGAGAGCGATCCTTCGACGTGGGACCTGCGGATCGACCTCAAAGACAAAAACGCCATCATGAAGGACAGCGATATTGCGTTTAAGTGTCTTCGTCTCAACGATTTAGCACTGGACTTCGCCAGTGGCCAGCCAACGCGAACAACGATAGAGCTTGAGCCGTCAGCAAGCATCCGGAAGAAGACCAAGGTGACCAGCACGATCAAGTTCGAGGCAGAGATGCATTTCCTGTCCCACGACTCGCCTTTGCTATCGGCGGCCGCCTCCCCTGAGAAGCATAGCGGCATCGTGACGCTATTTCTATTGAGATCTGTATGCTCACCATCTTCGCCGGCTACTCCCAAGGATCCACCACTTGATGGAGCGGTTTTCTCGATTGATATCGACTGCTTAGCGACGAAAAAGTCGAAAGGACTGCTTTCATTCGGCAAGTCGTCAGCTCCTGAGTTCCAGTCTCCAAGTCTAGCGACTCGCGGAGGGTATGAGGATGGTAAATCGGTTATCTCATGGTGGACAGCAGCGAATTTCCCGCTATCCAGCAAACAATTTGCGGCGGTGAAAGAGAAGGAAGCGTTTGACATCGAACTCGCAGTCAAAATGCGAATAGGCAAGCAAGACAAGATCGTCGGGAGTCTCCAGACGAACATATTCAACCTCGCTTTCGCTGCGAATGGAGCAATGCGACTTGAGACGATCCAGTTTGGCACGCTTGGCTCGATGCAGATGGAGTTTGCGGCGGCGTTCCGCATTCTGAACGAAGACACCCATTCCAAAGCCAAGACCAAGGACTCTAAACCCGTGGCGCCTCCAGTCCCCAGTGGTGATCTACATCTTCTCGTGCTCTGTGCTCGCAATCTCGTGTCGCCAGATCCGAAAGACGAAAAAGCCGAGGATCTCGATCCGGAAGTTCGTGTTTCCGTCGAGCCAAAGTACATCAAACGCAAGGAAAACCCCGTACGATCCATGCTCAAGACCAAGCCACTGGAAAATGCAGGAAGCACTCCGACGTGGAACGAGTATTTACGACTCGAGTACCGCTTACCACCGCCACCACCTCCTCCACCGCCGCAGAGCTCTGTGAAGATTGCCACGGTCGTTGAAGAGCCCGTCAAATACCCACCGCCGATCGTGCAGCTTGGCGTCTTCGACATCCAAATGGTACGTCGTGTCACAATGTGTTGGTTGATGTGGCTATTGACGATTAACTGCTGATTGTGTGAGTTCTAGCCAGGAGAAAAGAACGGAAGCCAAGTGATTGGCAAGGTGGAGCTGCCACTAAGCGCTTTCCTACTGATTGTTGCGGCGCTCACGGATACCGCAGCTCCAGCGACGGCATTGGAGCCAGTTGCCATGACCCTTGACGTCCACCTCGCAGACAAGAAGACGGGGATTTTATCCATTGAAGGCATTTTTGAGCCATTGGCTCCAGAGTCGAAGTCAGTTCCTGAAGACCCAGCGGAGATTTACCGCCAGCACTGCCGAGCAATCGGCCGTCAACTGCGAGATAAATCCAAGAGGCTGAAGTCTGGAGAGCTGACTGCGGTAGCAGCTACAGGAACATTGCTGGCTGGAGGAGCCACCAAGCGGGCAAGCTCTGCTGGTCGACTGGAGCTGCATGTTATCGGCTTTCGTGGTTCGAAAGATCTTCTCTCTAGCGAAGACCAAGGACTCTCTGCGCATTTGTGGCTCAGCAGCAAAGTCGATGACCGCCGGGAGTTGAAGAGTAAGCAGCGAAGTCACGAGCAGGACGACGGCAAAAGTGAGTGTCAGATCGAGTGGGATTCTCGCCTGACACTGTACACGCGCGACATCTCGGCGGACTTGCTGCGGACTGAAGTGCTCACATTTACGTACGTCATGACTCTGGACGCTTACCATGTCAGGACCTTGTACTGATTCGTTGTGTATTGTAGCGGAAAGACCATCGGCTCGTTGAAGCTTCCGCTGGGCGGGCTAATGCAGAGCAGTCGTGCTGGTCACACTGTTAGAGAGTGGCACACGCTAATCGACAGCATGTCCGTCTCAACGTCGAGAAAGGGGAGCGTGTCGTCCAAGGCAAAGGACGCAATAGCGCACGAGATACTCCTCGAGTTGGCGTTCTTCCCCGACCAACTCATCTTCGATCCACTCGCAATCGTATCACCGAATGCGGCGACACAATTGCCCTGCGTGGTCGTCATTAACTGTCGGAAGCTGATTTGCTTGGACGGCACTGATCAGGCAGGAGGAAATGAGATGGCGTGTAAGTTCACGTTGCTGGGGAACACGCCAAACAAGTCCCAGTCGGCAGCCGAGCGTACGAGTTTCATGGGATGCGAAGTCGTGAATGCCAGTGCTGGAGCTATCACCACGTGGAACGAAAAGGTCAAGCTGGACGTCGGCGGCTCTGCGTTGGCTTTCTTAACCGAGTCATTCGCCATCGGAACTTTGCCAGCCGTACGATTGGAGTTGATCAACCGCCGACAAGGAGGCCGCTTTCCAGACGTGCTCGCAACGACGAACGTATCGCTGGCGACGCTACTCCAGTTCGCGGGCACGAAAGCATACCGATGGATCAAGCTGTATGTTGGCGGTGAAGACACAAGCAAAAAAGGCGGCGCCCAGCTCGTCGCGATGCTCGAGCTTGAGCTCACGGTACTGTCGAATCCGACAGCAGCAGCGCTGAACGACGAGAAGCTTCTTACCCAGGCGCTAGAAGACTCGCAGCCACTGGCACCTTTAGCTGGCGTGCTCTGCCTTCGGTTTCTATCCGCGCGAAACCTCACGGATGTGGACGCGAACGGCGAACAGGATCCTTATATCATCTCCAAGGTGATCCCACGTTCATTTTCTACGACCGGGCTACCATCGGCGTGTCAAACGGGTGTCTCGCTCAACGGAGGTCGCCATCCGACGTGGAATTCGGGTATCTTCGAGCTTCGCTGTGAAGATTTGTTGACCGATTACGTGCGATTGGAAGTCATGGACAGCAACGAAGAAGACCACCTACCCGACGCGTACATCGGCGCCATAGAGATCGCTCTCTCAAGCTTGTTTCGTGACAGCTTGGCGACAGGAGCTCGTGGTTTACAACAGAAGAGGACTCGATGGCTCGAGGCATGGGTTCCGATATACCCAGTGAACCTTTCAGCGTCTCAAGACAATGGCGAGATGGAAGAAAACGCTGGCGAAGTACGCGTTGAGTTCCGCTTCCTGACGCAGGCGTACTATGAAAGTGCTGGTCGTCAGGAAAGTGAGGCTCTCACGACGTCCTCCCCATTCGCCGCAACAACAGAGTCTATTGGATTTCAAGCCGTGCGAGGGACGCTACTTCTTCACATTGTGCAAGCCTCCGGGGTGCCATGCACGAAAGGCATGCAGCCAGGCGTTCGAATCAACGCAAGCCAGAATGTAACACACGTGACCAAGTCAGGCAAGCAGTCGATCACGAGTCCACGCTGGGAAAATGAAGTCGCCGAGTTCGCGTGGCCACCGGAGAACGCATCAATCGGAACGGAACGCACGAAAAGCTTGCTGGTGGAGGTCGTGGATCTTGCGGTGCGTACGGCAAATGCTAACGCATTGGCGGTCGTCGCATTCGGCCACATCGACATCAGTCCCTTCCTGACGCATCATCTTGCCAAGAGCTACCACTTGTACCCGTTGCATGGTCGGAAGACAAACTCAGCAGCAGAACCAAGCGCCAGTATCCTCATCGGCTGCCAGTTTGTACCGGAAGGACGAGAAAAAGAAGCCGACGCGGGACTACAGCAGCAGACCAAGCGAGACGCAGTGGCGCGACCCAGTGGTAGCCTCCACGTCAAGAGCGTCCAGGCCAAGTTCGATTTGCCCGCGTATTTCAACTGTGTGCCCCTTGGCTCTACACTCTCGCTACGTTTCAAGTGTGCGGCTTCATCAACGACTCGATTCGAAGACGAGACCAAGACAGTGGCCTTCCCGTCGTTCTCTTTGACAGATCTCGTGAACTCGGATGGGCGCGTCGCACTCGGCACTGACGACACAGCAGTTCTCTTCAAGTACACGGCGGACGAACCAACCGACGCGACGTCAATCACACCAAACCCGACGGTCGTCGGTGAGCTCGTTGCTCACACGAGCTCCAGCCAAAGTGTCGTCGTAGCGGAGTTTGAGGTCCCGATTTTCGACTACGTGCTCTTCGACGGCCATTTAGGATCGGCTTGGTATGCGCTCACTCCGCGCGAGGAGGCGGCGAATGAGAGCCTCGGCGAAGTGCTGCTCGAGGTGCAGTTCCTACCAGTGCTGGCACCTGCAGTTGAGTCTGTTCCTTCGAAACGCAGTGAAGATACTGGTATCGTGCTGTTTGGCGTCGAAGTCAAGAACGCGACGGGCTTTGCACACGGCAACAAGCCCGGTGTGGTCGTAGCACAGCTCCTGGGCTGCAGCGCCGAATCCAATCCCGGTGCAACGAGTGCAGCAGGCGACGAGCTCCAGTGGAGTGAAGTGCTGGATCTTCCGATGGCGGTGGATATCCTCAAGACTCAACAAACCGCCGCGATTCTGAAACTCGAACTACGCGCAGCAAACGACGCGAGCATTGTATTCGGATCGTGCAATTGGGTCGTGCCAAAGGAGTTGATCTCAGTGAATGGAGGCCTGACGAGTGACTCAGGAAGCGTCGTTGTTCCGCTTGAACCACCCGCCTCAGCCAAAACGGACAAGACCGCCAAGTCCAAGGCTCTTTGCCAGCTCACGTTTCGATTGTTTCGGCAAGATACCAGCAATTCATCAGGACTGGGAGCGGACAGCAACTCGACTTCCAGATCTCGTCGACGTCGTGGGCTTCTGTACGTGCTTCTCACTGGGGAGAACGAGACGCCACCGAAGCAGACATATCAGGGTGTCTTGCTGAAGGCTGTGGATGTGAAAAACTCTACTGCGCTACAAAAGCTGCTTGAATCGCGTGACTCCACGTGGACCGAACTCTCGCAAACGGAGCGTCGAGTCATTCCAGTGGAGGAAAGCAACGATCAGCTTGACTCGCGATGCGTGGTGATCCGTGGAGCAGACTCGGCCAAGTCGTCTTCGCAGGTCGCTGTACTGGATGCCCACGCACTTGTGTCTATCGTGAAAATGCCCGGAGTCGAGACATTCCACCGCCTTCCTGTCCAGCTTCCAACTGATTCCAACGCGAAAGCAGCCAACATCACGTGCAAGATCATGTATCTGGATACCTTGCAAGGTGAGCTCGAGCTACAATGCGACAGCATCACCTGGTCCACGAAGCAGAGCAATAACGGGCGTCTGGAACCGACTTCTTCCGGCATGTTTCGACTGGAAGTGCGGCTACTTGGCTCGTCATCGTCTCAGAAGTGGGCGAGCTCGCCTGTTGGTGTGTGGAATCGCAAATCGTCAGAGATCCGCTGGCCAGCAAGCAAAAATCGACTCGTCCTCGGCTACACAAACGCTGAAGAGACCACTGAACCAGCCGTGCAGCTCGTGCTCGTGCAAGTAATGGAGGGAGATAGTGTGAAGAAAGAAGCCTTCGGCCAGATCACGGTGTTGAGTGCGATCACTGCATCTCACTCAGACTTTGTATCGGCAAGCGTCCCACTCACCGCTATCGGTGGAAACAGCGAGTCCGGCATTGAGCTACGGTATCAACTACGGTTTGTACGAGAAGAGTTTTCGTTCGAAGAAGTCGAAGCCAAACTCGCTGCCGAACGAGAGGTAACGGCACTCGCACTAGCGGAAGGTACGTCCAAGCTGAAGAAGGCGTTTGCGGCGATGGGTGGAGACGAGCAGACTTCCATTCAGATTGCCGATCTCAAGAAGTACGTTGTCACCAAAGGCGACACGGACGCCTACTGCGTCCTTCAGCATGCCGCTGACGTGGAGACGGATGGTGATCTGGATCGGCTCTTCGAGATGATGGACGTGAACGGCGACGGCGCGATCTCGTGGAACGAATACGTGACGCATATCCAGAATATCCACGCCCTCGCAGATGCGAGTGCGACGCTAAAGCAGGAGAAAGCCAACGCTGTCGTACCCGTGGAGAGTGATGAAGAACCGGAAGATCCGGAGGAAGAAGAGCCCGTCGAGGTAGCAGCTAAAGCGGAAGAACAGGACGAAGATGGAGACGACAGCGATTTGGATGATACCACGCGTGCGCCAACGCGGCCGATGCGGAACGATACTACTGTGGAAGAGGTTGTCGATATCTACTACAAGCCGGCGGTTCCTAGTGGGCAGGCGACAAAGGAAACTGCAGCTCCTGGAGAGCGACGTCAATCACAAGTGGCTGAAGCGCGACGATCTATTCAAGAAGAAGCACCAAAGGACGGGAGGCGAGAGAAGGTTCCACCTCGTAGCGAGCCACGACGCCAGAGTCAGCCACAGCGCACGGAAGATGATGAGCCTCCGAAGAAACAAGCCGTGAAGAAGAAGCTTCCAGAGCTCAGCACGTATGTGCTGGACTGGAAAGTGGACGAAGTGATCCAGTGGATGACTTATGAAATGGAGTTGGGCCAGTACGCGGACGCTGTCCAGCAGAACGCCGTGAACGGCAAACTGCTTCTGACGCTGAGAGAAGAGGAACTGGAATCGGAGCTCGGTGTGACTGCTGTGCTCCACAAACGCAAGCTCATGAACCAGATTCACGAGTTCCAAGAGCGATTCCAGTACCCTCCATTACCAGAAGCTCTTGAAAAAACAAAGCAGCCAAGAGCAATGAAGAAGCCGCTGACGACGACGATGGCGACGGCGTCCATGATGAGTGAGACGCCGGCATTCATCAAGCGAGAGCAGCTCGTGTATCAAGAGAAGCAGCGCGTGAAGCAAGCGGAGGCCGAGGCGTCGCACCAGCCACGGATGCTTGGCCAGAGCCGCGTGTTCCCATCCAAGACCATGCTCGTTAGCTCGCAGACTTCGACTGAAAAGACTGCAGGATCTACAGCAACTGCGAAGCCCCAAGTGGAGACCAACCAACCCATCGGCGAGACGTTCAACGACGCGATGCTCGATATCTTCGAGGCCGTTCATCCAGATTCACCCGAGAAACGCGTTTCTACTGTATCTCTTCCTCAGACGACCTCTCTGGATGTGGACGCGGCCTCTGGCTACGAGACCACGACGATGCCGCAGCTGCCGCTCATCCAGATCGGCTCCATCACCAACACGGACGAGTTGTTTGAGATCGTAAGGCAGCGTATCCACCAGCTCAGCCAATTACTGCTGCCTCTGGCTCGTGAGCAAGACGAGACGTGGAGTGATTTTGGCGACGACCCCGACGATGACGACGAGGCACCGCCACCAAGCGAAGAGATGACAGCACTGCGCTTGGTGTTCGACGCGTTCCGACACTCCCGCCGCTCGGCGTCGACTGACAACGTCTCACGACTCAAATTCCAGGAAGGAATCGTGAGTCTATTGGCCATCGACGTGTCGTGGCACCAGTTCGACTTGCTGTTCCGTAAACTGGACGTGGACGGCGACAGTGAGCTGTGCTGGGACGAGTTCCACCACGTGTTCACGAAGCGGCATATCTCTTTTGAGCGGAACGATCTGCTTCTACTGCAAGACGCGCTCGTGAGCTTTGTGTTGGACCGACTCGAGTCGCAGCAGTGGACGCTGTCCGATCTGTTCAAGGCGTTCGATCGAGACGGCGGCGGCACGGTCTCCATCGCTGAGTTCGCGACGCTCGTGCGGTTTCTATTCACATCGTCGACGATGGTGAGGCGCCACCAAGCTGCTACCAAGCACAAGATCCACAAGCGCCACGTGTACTTGCTCATGTCGTGTCTCGACGTCTCGGCCGATCGTCGTATCAGTCTCCAAGAGTTTCTACGGTTCTTCTTCATCGTCTGGTCCAGCAAGCTCATGGAGGTCCAGGACCAGCTACTGGCATGCGAGGCAGCCTTCCCATTGACTCAAAGCCTCGACGACCAGATCACGAGCTTGAAAAGCACCAAGAAACGACTGAGACGAGCGCTGCGCACGAATTTCTCGCGGCCTTTCCGAGACGCGATGCGGTGTCTGGACGTGACAGTCCCAGGGCCGTTTACGGGGCTTCTGGCTCGCCTACAGCTTCAACCGACGGCTTCAAATGACCGCCAAGAGCTAGAAGAAGCAGCACAAGCAGCCTCAGGGCTGCAGGTGTGGCAGGTGCTGCGGGGTCAGACAAATGCGTCCACTGGTAGCCATACTGCTACGGGGTCTTTTACGCATTTACACACCAGTACGAAAGCCCAGACGCTGGAAGCTTCGCGGAAGCGCGTGCAAAAGGGCAAGAACGAAGTGCTGAGGACGAGACTCACGCGTCAGCGAGAGCCGAGCCGCCAGGACGCCGAACTGCGCACGCCCGGGACGCATGTGTCTCTGGACCAGGCAGCCAAGTTGAAGTTTGACTACCGTCCGCTGTGAGCTGATACTTTTTCGAAAAATCAATTTTGACAAAACTGTGAAAATGCATGTATTGATTTTGGGAAATCATGCACTCACGCAACAGTTCCTCACACTGTCTCTCTGTGTGGTTCTGTGGGAAACACTGCATAGATTCAGCGAGTGTGCCAAGTTGTGGGACAAAGCGCCAACAAACCAAACCAAACATCAATCACCAACAAAAACCAACAAACCGTAGAAAACGCCAACGCCAACACTACCTACGCCAACACCATGCCGCGAGCGCCGGCACATATGAAGACGGCGAGCAGCGGTGACCATGGACTGCAGAAAGGCAACCTCACGCACCAGCAGCGCCTGGCGATCGTGCGCAAGAAGGACGAGGAGCCGCGCTGGACACAGGAGGACCTGGCGCGCTGGGCCAAGAAGCAGTTCGGGCTCCAGCGGCAGCCCACGCAGTCGACGATCTCCAACATTCTGCGCGCGCGCGAGCGTCTGGAGACCATGACGACGTCATTAGACGCCAAGAGCGTACGCCCCGTGAAGCACCCGGAGCTGGACGCCGCGCTGCTGCTGTGGCTGCGCGACCGCCAGAGCCGCGCGCCCGACGGCGCTGCCATCAACGTGCCCATGGCAATCCACGGCGAGCTCGTGCGCGACAAGGCTCGACAACTCTCCGAGTTCTTCCACTACGCGGACGAGATGACGTACTCGACGGGCTGGATGCGCAGCTTCCTCATGCGCCACGGCGTCGAGTTCCGCCGCAACCAAGTGGATCCACGCGAGAGTCTGCCGCTGTCGGGCATCCGTTCGCTATTGGCAGCGTACCCCAAGAGAGACGTGTTCACACTGGCGACGACCAACCTGTGGTATCGTCTGGAGCCTAAGAAGGAGCCGGTGACGAGCCGTAGCAATAACGACCAGGAGCCGAGCTTCGTGGTCGCGTTGGGCGTCAACATGGACGGCAGCGAGAAGTGGAGCCCCGTGTTCGTGTCGCGCGCTAAGGAGCCGCCTAGCTTCCAGCAGAAGTCGGCGTTCCAATGGAACTTTTTGGAGTATTACTGGAACGGACGCGCGCAGATGACGTCAACGGTGTTCGAGGTCTGGGTCAAGCGACTGAACCAGCGCATGGCGCAGTCCCATCGCCGCATCGTGCTCGTGGTGGACAGCGCGCCCTCGCACCTGAGCATCACGCTGTCCCACGTACGCGTCGTGGTCCATGACGCCGGCGACGCGACGACCTTGGCGCCGCTCACGAGCGGCATCGCGCACGCGTTCAAGGCGTTCTACCACCGCCGTCATCTCGCCAGTGCAGTGGATCGAGCCGAAGCCGGCGAGACGACGAACCGCTACGCTGTGAGCCAACTCAAGGCCATGCGCTGGACGGAGCAGGCGTGGGCGGAGCTTCCAGCGGAGCTCGTGGTGGATGCCTGGAACCAGGCGGGCCTCGTGAGGCTCGGGGTGCAGTCTGAGGACGTGGAGATGATGGTGAACGCCATCGCGACCAAGAAGACAGCTATCCACACACAGGTCACGGGTCTACTGGAGGAGCTCGACGTGCCTGGTCGTATCAAGTCGCATGATGTCGTGGCCCCACGTGGAGAGGACGACGCGCCACATTACGTGTACGACGACGAGTCCATCGTAGCGCTCGTGAACGGCGCGCTGCACAACAACAACGCAGGCTTTGAGAACGACGGCGACCTCGTGGATGGGTCAGAGCTGCTGCTGTCGATGGACTCGACTGTCGTGACCAGCCAGCACCATCGCCAGTTGCTGGTCAAGCTCGAGCAGCTTCGAGGCGTGATCCAGACGATCGATGAGGACTCGCCACCGAGTGACGAGCATGCGACTGTGCTGGCATTTCTGCGACGTCGCCAGGCCACGTTGCGAGCGGAGTTACAGCGGATCGCGCGTGAGGCTGCACGTATGCCAACGCCAATGGTCGAGGACAAGGATGCGGAGAAGGCCGAGGCTGGTGAGGAGGAGCACGAGCCTGAGACGGTGTCGCTGATGAGCACTTCGTCCACTTTGATTGTGTAATTTCAGGAAAAATGGAAGAGTTTGATGTTGCGGATTTTGATGGTGATGTTTTCGTGATATTTGGTCTAGTGTCATATATCAGCTTTCGAAATCGTATATTTTCTCGCAGGATTGATGGTTGCCCATCGTTTCTCACAGAAAAACACGCCAAGAAGCACGAGAAGCATCCACCATGACGACGCCAGTGCCGCGTCCCCACGCGCCGACGGCGGGTGCCGCTGCGGCTGTGGTCTCGTCCGCTGCATCTACTGCCTCTAATGCTGCGCCATCTCCCTCCTTGGCCCCTCCAGTGTTCGAGGACAAGCGCACGAAGGCGCTCCGTGGCCGCAGTTTCCTCAACCACCAGCAGCGACTGGGCATCATCAAGAAGCGCGACGAAGAGCCCACGTGGTCGCAGGTGGAGCTGGCGCGGTGGGCGGCGGCGCACTTCCATCTACCGAAGGAGCCGTCGCAAGGCACGATCGCCATCCTGCTCAAGAAGCGCGACCAGCTCACGGCCGCGACCGTCGGCCCACAGACACGCACCATCCGTCCTCCACGCCACCCGGAACTGGAGGCGGCGCTGCTGCTGTGGGTGCGGTTCCTGCAGAGCAAGCGCGTGCCGTTCACGGGCGAGAACATTCGCCTCAAGGCGTCGTTCCTGGCCAAGCAGTTGAATCTGGACACGAGTCTCAACTTCTCCACGGGGTGGATGTCTGGCTTCGTGAGTCGCCACGATCTCGTGCTTGCTCGAGCCCACAAGAAGAAGCAGGGAGACGCCGAAGACGAGCCACTGCGGTCGATTCTGAAAAAGTACGAGCCGCGTGATGTGTTTGCTATGGACGAGACCGCGCTCGTGTACAACGATCTTCCTTACGGCGACGACCACAGTGCCAAGGCCAACCCGAACCGAGACCGGTTCTGCGTCGGTCTCGCTGTGAACATGGACAGCAGCGAGAAGCTCGAGCCGCTGGTCGTGACGACGTGCCGACGAAAGGTGGGCGTGCTGTCGACGACGTACTACAACGTCGACGGCAACATGACGGCGCGCATCTTCGAGCAGTGGCTGTACAATCTCAACCAGAAAATGACCAGCGCCCGCCGTCGGATCGTGCTCCTCGTGAGCACGGCGCCGTCGCATTTCCCATTGAAAATGTCGAATATTCGACTGGTTCTGCTGCCTCCGAAGACCGGACAGCGCGTGCATCCGATGGAAGCAGGCATCGCCAAGAGCTTCAAGGCTCTGTACCGCAGGACGCATCTGAGCCACGCCGTGGACCAGGCAGAGGCCGGTCAAGAGCGGGTATTCGACGTGAGCATCCCGCGTGCGATGCACTGGATCATCCACGCGTGGCACGACGTGTCTCCTGAGCTTGTACGCAATTGCTGGCTGCGCACTGGTCTCGCAGTGGCGAAGGACCAGCCAACGACAACGTCGGAAGTCGTGGAGATCCACCCGGAGGTTGCCCAGTCGCTGGTGGTGAACCTCTCGCAGCTACAGCTCCTGGAGATTGTGCCCATTGAGAGCATGCTCAATGCGAAGATCGAACAGGACGCACACTACCAATACGATGACGAAAGCATCGGACGCGTGGTTGCTGGAGAGGGGCTCCCAGAAGAAGAGAACGCAGATCAAGATGAGGACATGGAAGGCATGACGGCGGAGTTGGAGAGGGCCAAGGCCGGGCTCAAGTTCGCGACTTCAGCGTCTCGCACTCCTACCACAGGAGGACGCTCGGCAACAAAGACTGCGCACACCGACAGCGACTTCCACGTCGTGTCGGAGAAGGAGCCGATGATCGACGAGCTCCTGGCCAACTACCGCGGTGTGATCTGGTCGCTGGACGTGGCGCCGGACCATTCCGAGGACCAGGCGGCCACACTTCGCTTCCTGCGACGGAAGCAAGCGGAGCTGCGGCTCATGCAGCAGCAGGACCCACGCCACTACCAGACGCGCTTCCTGCGCAAGCCCACAGCGGAGCCAAGCGCCGTGGCTCCAGCTCAGCCTCCCCAGACTCAGCCTCAGCCACAGCCGCAAGAGCTGCCCACGCCAATGGATACGACCAGTACGACTACCAGTACGACAGCCACAGCCACCTCTGCATCTGAGTCGGCGGTGGAAGCCGTTGCAACAAGCATCGTGCTGTAGGACCAACCGCCGCCACGTACCCCGACACTTGTGGCCATAATGCGTCATTGCGTCCATTGGCATGTGGCCTTTCGCGGTTGAAGCAGTGGGAATGTACCCACCCAGGTGCGACGATTCGAGAACGCCGCATGTTGGTTTTTGTATGGGAATGATGTAGCGAGGATCGTTCAAGAATAAACCAGACTGATCTTTGTTTTGGGCAGTTTTTGGGTGATTGAAGAGTGATGGTCTATGAAGCCGTCCCGTCATCAGCCCATCGTGGAAGCATCCTCGGAACTTGAAGTTTGTATCCGCACAGGGAGAGAAGGAGGCGGGCCGAGGAAAACCCCAACCCTGAAGAACAACCCATTCCATTTCGCAGAGACTCCTTTCCTTCGTTACACCGAGTGGCATGACTAAAGTCCGCACGTTGAAGCATCTCGAACTTTCGACTGTGTTCAAGTGCGGCTAAGCTTGTTGTCTGTTTTCCAACCCTTCAACTTGGTTCTGGGACGTTTCTCTTCGGTTTTGTTCTCGAAGACGGCAAGGCACGCAGCATCAAGGCCGCTTCGGTCGGAAGCATTTCCAACAGAACCATTTCCACATTTGCTCTTGAAGCAACACACACGGAACTCCTCAAGACCTCCAACAAAACCAACAATATGCAGATCTTCGTGAAGACGCTGACGGGCAAGACCATCACGCTCGACGTCGAGCCTTCGGACTCAATCGACAACGTCAAGCAGAAGATCCAGGACAAGGAGGGCATCCCGCCAGACCAGCAGCGCCTGATCTTCGCCGGCAAGCAGCTTGAGGACGGCCGCACGCTTTCGGACTACAACATCCAGAAGGAGTCGACCCTGCACTTGGTGCTGCGTCT
>JAADXB010000177.1:0-20479 GCA_023337495.1 Pythium diclinum | reverse complement strand
GAGATCGTGGATGGTTCTGCCGGTGATAGCAGGATCTCCGTCGGATTTGTCGACAACGCCGAAGGGACTTACGACGACGTCGTCCCAGATCTGAAGCACGTCGATGCTGACCACAAGACAACGGCCAGCGTCTTGTTCTTTACGGAGGTTCTTGATCAGCACATTTAGCCGTCTCGAAGCGGAACCGTGATTCTTGCGGATCGATGGGCGACGCGTCATATCGACGGTTGTTCGAGCGCAGAGGCGAACGCCTTCAGCTGCAGTGCGCAGGAGATGCTGCAAGTGCGGGTACGCGGAGCAGAGCGGCGCGATCCGCGCGGGATCAATCGATTTATTCGGTCTGTAATCCGTGGGTGTTTGATACCGCCAAAGCTCGACGAACTCATGCAGCGGCATGCGCGTGCGACGAATAAACTCTGATACGGCCGCGATCATTGACGTGCCGAGGAGGAACTGTGGACCGTTGTCTGTGGCGATCTCTTTCGGCTCACGTGACGTAGGAAGATGAACACCTGCCTTGACGAACGCCCTATTGACATGTGCCCACCGTAGCGATTCCCACTCCGTGGCTGAGGCGGCAGATGCTTCCAACAGTTCCGCCAGAGCCGACGGTGATGGCGCCGGTATCAACGTAGGCTCGCGGACGTGGGACGTGAGGTCACTCGCAGTCGCCACGTCGGTCTGGAGACGACTTGGAGGTAAACCGGGACTTGCGCGGGCTCGTGCTGCGTTGGAAGTTGGCGCAGCGACCGATCGGAATTCCCGATCATCCGAGGAGCACTTGAATGGCTCTGACAGGGATACTCTGGTAGGAGCCGTCCAGGCATTAGCCACAAATGATGAAGGAGCCGACCAGTCGCCAAGGCCTGAAGGGCGGCGAAACTGGTCCAAACTGCCGACGCGAAGCGTCACATCACTATAACTGGCGGCGGTTTGAGGCAGCTTCTGACTATCACAGGGGATATCAAACGGTGGAACATCACCGCAGTTGAGCTCATCTCGTGATTGATGGACGACGGTTGATGTGGGGAGCGATGGAAGGAGAGGACGGGCAGGTGTAGCAAGCAATATATTGGAGCTCTTGGCGTCGTCCTCTCGACGCCTTCATGTACGGCGCCCACGTTGGCGCGGCTTGAAGCCGTTGAAGCGTCGGTCAACGAGATTCTGCTTGGCCCACGCAAGCAGCGCGGGGTCGACGGTGCCGTCGCGTTCAGTGTCCCAGTCGTGCGCACGATTGCACGTGGTGCTGCATGACTTGCCGGTCATGCGACGCAGACACGGCTCCTCTCCCTTCGTGTTCTTTGGGATCAGCGCTTTGATATGCTCTGGCATCGGCTGGTAAGGCTGCCCCGAGCCAGCGCCGGTAAGGGTACTGGGAGGAGCTGCTTTCGAGCGGGGAAGCGCTTGTCCGTGGGCGCTGGTCTCCGACTGCCGTTGAACACTAGTGACCTGGATATACGCGACCAGGTATTCGGACGAGTTTGCACTGATTCCGTCGATCACCGCTTGGTAGTCGGTCCACCACGTTGCCGAATCTCTTCCCAGCGCATCGAGCGCATCGCCGAGCCACTTGTTCACGAAGTCGACAGCCAGGTCCGTCACACACTGCTGTGCGCGATCCTCGTTAGCTTTCACAGCTGAGACGAAGCGGCGTAGGGCGGAAAACAGAGACTGTGTGAACTGGAACCAGTAGACGTCCGCAAAATTGGCGAGGCCGTCAACAGCATCACTGAGGTGGTTGAGGTGCTCGCATGGCGAGCACGAGTCGGCTGGTAAGGAGGCGGAGGGGTCGAACGACAGTGTCATGTTGTGGTTCGCCGAGTTGTGGCGGAGCGCCTGGCGCTGACCACGGAAACGAAAGCACATCACGGAAGCGCCGAGTGAGCCGAGACGGCCGCTGAACTGAGCCATTGCAAGCGCAGGACTGGTGCGGAACGGGAACTTGGCCTGGCAGCACAGCATCAGGGCAACGGAATGAGGAGAAATGCTCTTACCTTCCGGTGAATGTAGGATCTTGAAGAGCCGCTGGGCTCGAAACACATGGTCTTCAGGGGGATAGTATCCACCCTTGATCTTCGCACGGGAGTATTCGGCAGAATCGAAACTGGGAGCATGAGTAAGCTCGACGGGTAGACTAAACGCCTGAGAGGAGACTTGAGCCGTAGCACGGTCGGTTGCCGCACTATTGGTCAGAGCCGTGACGGCGGCAGCCAGTGCAGCCACTTGAGCAGCGAGACCTGCCAGCGTAGCCGTGTCGTCGGTTGGCGAATGGTGCGGTGCATTGGTGGATTGTGGTGGAGCAGCAAATCGGGCAGCCAGAGCTTCGAGCGCTGGGTTTGTGGCAGCGGCCACATCAGTTACGGGAGGGGTTGACGAAGGAGGAGGGAGCACGATAAAGCCCTCGCTCGGCTCACTATCCACATTCATGTCTGCCGGCGGCGCATCGGCGGAACGGCGGACCCGCTTGGCGACAGGTGCTTGGTCTGAAGTGGCTTTGGACTTCTTACTCTTACTCTTCGGCCCCGCGGGCGGCGCATCGCTGGTCGCGAGCGCGCCATCCACGCCTGTGGTTGTCGGCGTCGCATCAGCCGGCGCAAAGCGGTCAGGGGCGCGGCGGCTACGAGACGGCCGGCCTTCCGAGACCGAACTTGATGTCGGAGGGTCGTTGGTGCGAGGTGCACGACGAGGAGGCATCTCAAATTTCTTGGAGCTTGATCTTGAGCTGATGCTGGAGCTGTTGCGGGGCTTGGCGAAGAAACCAAAGTGATGCTGGTCTTGGCTGCGCCAACCGCCACGCCCCTTCGCCGCTCAGAAAGCCTCATTTCCTTAACCGCCTCCGGCAGTCCAGAAATAGCCAAGAGCGAAGTCTGGTAAGAGGAAATGAGGAGAGGTGGTGCTCTATTACATAATCGGGAAAATGTGGTTGCTTCTCTCACGGGAACGAATCTCGACGACTGCTCACTGATTGAAGCACGACCGTCAGCCTAGCCAAAGCATCATTACCACCAGAGTTATCATTCACATACGTAAATCATTGCAGCCACGCGAGGAGGTCTCCGGAAGTCTCCAGTTGCTGATGAGGCAAATCGAAGATATCAGAGTGGGAATCAGGTGGCTCTGGTCTGGCAGAGCATCTGGACCAACGTGGGTACACTTTTCTAATGAGTCCATTACCGTTCAGTTCTCACATGGTTTGCGTGGCAATGACGCGCAACACTGACTCCACAGTCCGCGATTTCCTGAGTTCATCGGACCCCACAATCGAAATGGAGCAGCCAGCAAACGAGACCAATCTCCACATCGATGCCGCGCCGTCGCTGCGTCCTGCGCCGCCACATCTCGAGCCCGATGTCCCCACTATCACTGACATGGTAGCTCAGCTGCAGGTCTCCGCGTCGGTCGTCGTCACCATCGACGCAGTTGCGTCCGTGTTCACAGACCGCTCGCTTCTCTCCTGCATCGGCTCTTTTCAACCCGATCCGCTGGCGTTCCTCGCAGCCTACAAACTCAAGTTGCTAGGCCCCAAAAGAGCCAAGAAGGATGGCGCCGCTGGCTGTGTTGTGAAGGAGGCCATCGCTCGCGAAGATCTCGACGGACTCAAGAAGATCTACTCGGCTTGTCGTTTGGATTCAACGGCTGCCGAGAAACCAGAGCTGAGTTTCAAGACTGCCATGGACGTCGCAGCGAGTGAAGGTCGACTCACGATCTTGCAGTGGCTGTACGCGCGGTCACAGCTGCATCCCATCGACGTGCAGAGCTCTCCTGGTAAGATGACGCTGGGGAAAATCCTCCGAACAAGCCGTATGGACGTCGTGCACTGCCTCATTGATCTGCACGATCAAGAAATCGACTCTCACTTCCTGGACCTCCTGGCAGATGCGCTGCGCAATACTCGTGGAGAGGATGGGTCCGGCGGAAGCCGCACGCGTAGCTCTGCGTACGACCCGTTCAGTTGGTCGCCGTCACTACTACAGCTCCTCGTCCGCCAGCGACCAACGTTACACTCAAGAATTCTGGAGATATCGGCCAGTGTCGGATCCATGGCGGCAGTGAGCTACATGCTAAGCTCACGCAGCGGCGTCGACAAGACGAAGATCGTCATGCTTCCAGGCATCATCGCTGCGGCTCGAGGAGGTCACAAGGAAGTGATCGACGTGCTGTTGTCAGCCAAGCATGATGGCGAAGTCGTCAACGTCGTGGCAGTGCGTGAGCAGCTCTCCGGTGTGGGCGACGCGGGGACTTTGCGGTTTCTATTGGAGCTGCTGGCGCAGAGATACCCGTCCGTTCAAGCGCAGCTCGACAAGGAACGAGAGGCTGCGAGTGCAATCTTCGGGTTTGAATCGACGAGTGGGAAGACTCGCAAGACGACGGGCAGAGTGAAGAGGAAGTGAGGACAGATCACACAGTTGAAGAAATGAGACAGGTGATGTGATTGACAACTGAGGCCCTCCCTTCACTGAGAACAGATTTTGACAGGTGTACAGTCTCTCACTGATCAACATGGCGCAACAACCGTCGAACCCAAGCCTCATGACCGTCGCCGAGGAGACCGCCGTCAATGCGGCCGTGGATGGCTTGTATGTCTCTCCATCCACTAGCGAGACGACGCTACGTCCGCACCTAGTTGATGATGTCGCGACGTATGTGCTCACGGACGCGGTGTTAGTCACCCACATCGGCTCCTTCCAACGCGACCCCGTCGTATTCGTGGCCAAGTATAGCGCCGACGTCCAGCGCAGAAAGAAGGCCGCCGGACTCCGAGATACCAATGTGGGGTTTCTCGTGCTTCTAGCAATCACAGACGATGACCTTCCCGCACTGAAGCTCATCCACACGGCGCGCATTCTCTGCCCAGAAGCTGCGAAGAATCCAGAGCTGAGTTTCGACGCCGCGATGTACATCGCGGCGAGCGAAGGCCGCAGTGAGATCCTGGAATGGCTCGACGCCCGCGCGAAGAGATACCCAGCGGACGCCCACTATTTCCCAGGCGAGACAAGACTTCGCATATTGCTCCGATGCGGCCACATGGACATCGTACGGTTTTTCTTCGATCGGCGGGAGCCTGCGATGGACCAGGGCTTCATGGACATCTTGGTCGATGCCTTCCGTCGATACTGCGAAGATGGCGGCGACTCCACGGGTGGTTTCCAAAGCTCTACGGATGGATGCGCCGAGTGGATGATACCGCTTCACGGGGTCTTCGTCCAGGCACGGCCGGCACTGCACGCCACACTCCTGCAGATGGTAGCACGGGCTGGCTTGGTCTCTACTGTGGCCGCCATGCTCAGTCCGCGCAGCGGCGTCGATACAACCAAGTTTGCGATATTTCCATCTATCGTCGCGGCGGCTCGAGGTCGCCACCGTGATGTGGCAGAGCTGTTGTTCGCTGCCCTGCGTGAGGACGAAGTCATCGATGTCCCCACGTTGCGTGAGCAGCTCTTTAGCGCGGAAGACACCGGAGTTTTGTTCTAATCGCTATTTTTGCTGACTGAACGGCAAGCTGATGGCGTGTGGAAGGTCATTTCTCAAAATTTGAGATCCAGAAACGCAGGAGTCTTTCGTGCTGACCGAAGATATGATTGCGGGATATGTTTACGTGGTCGTGGTTTAACACAATTACTTTCCGACGTTTTATGGCGAGGATTGTGCCGCATTGATCACTCCATTGTCTTCTGTTCTGGTCGGGATCCCAGGGAGGATTCTGCTACACTACTTGAAGTGACACCGTCTCCCAGCGAGTGGCCCTTGGCACTCCCTACTGCAACCTCTCTCACTCCCCTGGAAGACTCGCTCACTCGCCAATCGTCCTCCTGCCAACTCAGTCGCCGTCTCCCTCTCAACCATGGTGCTCCAGTCACTCTTCGCCCAAGGGCTCCTCCAGGAACTCTCCATCCCCGTCGCGTTGGGAGTCTTCGTGGTCGTGCCTCTTGCCGCCTGGCTACTCACTCGCTCACTGTCAACTAACAAGAGCGACACCGTGCAGCTTCCGTTCCAAGTGCCTGGTGCCTGGCCCATCCTTGGCCACTTGCTGTTGATCCGTCGTAACCTCCATGCTCGCCACGACTGGATCGCGTCGCTCGCAGAGAAGGCAGGTGGTCGTCCGCTTCAGCTCACGATGCTCGGCCGGCCTCCCGTGGTCATTGTCTACACGGCTGAGACTGCGGAGGACGTCCTGAAGACCCACTTTGAGAATGTCCCGAAGGGTCCACTCCCCATTGGGATCACACAAGACGTGCTCGGCCACGGCATCTTTGCAGTGGATGGTGCCCCGTGGGTTCACCAGCGCAAGACTGCCAGCAACCTCTTCACGGCGCGAGCTCTTCGTGATACCATGACTGAGAGCATGCGTCGCTACACCATCGTACTGCAACGCGTGCTTCAAAAGGCATGTGACAACAGCTCGTCCATCGACATGTTCAAGCTCATGAACGCTTTTACCATCGAAGCGTTCGTGAAGATGGGCTTCGGCACGGAGATCAACTGTCTCGAAGCTGAAACCGAGCACCCTTTCCAGGCAGCGTTTGATAGCTCGCAACGACTCATGATGGGTCGTACGCAGCGTCCAACGTGGTTCTGGAAGCTTCAACGCCTGCTTAGTGTTGGCTCTGAGGCGCAGCTGAAGCACGACATCGCCGTGATCGACCAGACCGTCATGACGATCATTGCCGAGTCTCTCGCTCGACGTGGTGAGGCGAAGGGTCCTTCGCAGAAGGCACCGACGTCGGCAGACATCGTATCGCTCTTCCTCGACCGCTTCGATGGCTCAGAAGGCGAGCAGTTCGACCCCGTGTACCTGCGTGATATCGTGGTGAACTTCCTCATCGCGGGTCGGGACACTACGGCCCAAGCCATGAGCTGGTGCTTCTACAACCTCAGCAAGCACCCAGAAGTCGTCGCTAAGATCCGAGCCGAGTTAGCTGACGTCCTGCCTGACTTCGCGTCTGGTCGCGATACCTCCCCGCCCACGATGGAGCAAGTGCAGCAGCTCGTGTATCTGGACGCGACGATCAAAGAGACGCTGCGTCTTCACCCGTCGGTGCCCAGTCTTCCTAAGACGGCAGCCGAGGACATCGTGTTGTCTGACGGTACGCTCATCCGAAAGGGAAGCGTCATCATTGTGTCGACGTATGCGATGGCGCGTATGCCCTTCGTGTGGGGACAGGACGCCAAGGCCTTCAAGCCTGAGCGTTGGATCGACAGTGACACTGGCAAGCTCATCAATGTCTCGTCCTTCAAGTTCGCGACGTTCAACGCCGGGCCTCGTATCTGCCTGGGTATGAACTTGGCCATGCTCGAGATGAAGATCGTGATGGCGAGTGTGCTGAACAGGTTCGATGTGAAGCTGGTGGATGCCGAGAGTGTGACCTACGACAACTCTCTCACGCTGCCAGTGAAAGGCGCTATGATGGCGCACATCGTCGCCAGAAAGTAGGAGCTCTAACAAGGAAAAGATGATCAAGCGGCACTAGCAAGACGAGCAGGTAATGCGATGTTCTTCATGTTCGTCTCGTGTGATGTTCTTCATGTTCGTCTCGTTAGCCATAGCTCGAGGAGGAACGCTTGGTGGCAAGGCATTTGCAACTCTGCTCCGACGACCACGTGAATCGTAGCGGGGCGGTCGAAAGATGGCAGATACTGAGCGCTGCTGATGTATCGGCGTTGGTTACCACAAGTAGACAACGATGATGGTGCAATATGCGGCGTTTCGAGAACGTCAATGCCACAGAAGGGCAAACATCAGCCCAGGTGGCAATATATCAGGGTCCCATCCCACAGGAAGCAGCATCAAATCAACGAAGTCGTGCCGTCAGGCACTCCAATGGCCGCTTGTGCTGTAACCAGAACGGATCGCGCCGTTAGCAACTCTTACTTCTTTCGAAGCCGGAGTCTCCAGCAGTTTCTCCTCCAGCTCTGCACCGATGGTCTCACTTGGGAATTTTCCTCGACATCAACACACGCGCAGCCACAAGCACAGGTCCATACAACGATGAAGACATCAATCGCCGCACTCTTCGCCTCAGCACTCTCTGTGTGGATAGCGCCCACCACGGCCGAGTTCGTCGGCTCGTTCTTCGGCATCCCATCCAACATCTCCACTGTCAATCGCATCCACGTGCTGGACAACGCCGTCGGCTCGGGAGACCACTGTATGACAGGCCACAACGTCGACTTACCAGGCAACGACCTCGCCAACTTCAAGGCCTTGACTGCCGACCAGTGCTGCGTTGGCTGCAAGAGCCGCCAGGAATGCCTCGCGTACACGTGGACCAACCACGAAGGCGGCACGTGCTGGCTCAAGAACAAGAACGTCGGGACCACGCCTGCCGTTATCAAGGTCGGCGCCGACTCGTGCTTCCTGGCTACGAACTCTCAGCCAGTGGGCATTCGCTACTACGACTGCGATATGCCCGGCAACGACCTCATGAGCGTCAAGGCCTTCAGTCGCGACGAGAGCATGCTGCCGTGTGCCGCGATCTGCGCCAAGAACCCAGCGTGCAAGGCCTTCACGTGGACTGATTACCAGGGAGGCACGTGCTGGCTCAAGAAGGACGTGCGCGAGTGCGTGGTCGTCAGCGGCGCCACGTCGGCCGTCGTGTTCGGCCACGAAGCGTATTAGGTCTCTTCTTGAAGTGGACTTTCTCCTCGTCCGAAGAGGTCTTTTGCTGATACATTCATTTATGGAGGTATTTTAAGCTGCGCTTGAACCAGAGTTCGGCTGTTTGAGCTTTCAAAAAGCGAATCACAGAGGTTTTGTCCATATTTAAATGATTTGTCGTGTTCCATATTTTGCATATCGTACTTAGTGTGGATGTTGCAGTAAGGTTCAACCAGCAACCTTCGAGAAATCCATTTCCAAGGTGTGAGTGAGCAGTTGCCATCAATCACGACGAGACTTGGCACCCAGGAAGCGGCGGCGTCTCTCAGTGGAACTAACCAGCAGACAATGGAGTCCAAGCACCAGGCGAACGCGCTCTTCGTGGACGAGGCCTACAGCGAGGCCGTGGCGGCGTACACGCGCGCCATCGAGCAGCTGCCGAAAGACGCCGACCTGTTCGCCAAGCGCGCAGCGGCCTTTCTCAAGCTCAACAAGCTGCAGGAGGCCGTTGCGGACGCCAACAAGGCGCTGGAGATCGACGCCAAGTGCGAGCACGCGCATTTGCGCAAAGGGTACGTGCGCATGGAGCTATAGCAATAGAGAGACGGATGAGAAAGGACGGAAGGACTGACTGAGATGATGGCACGTGAACGTGATGAATTGGCAGCATTGCGCATTTTGAACTGGAGCAATACGCTGCGGCAAAGAAGGCGTTTGTGGCGGGCAAGGCCGTTGTAGCGCCGGCCAATGAGGCGCTTGTGAAGCGCTTCCAGACGTGGATCCGCAAGTGCGACGCCGAGCTGGACAGTGCGTTTGCTCGTTGGGTCGAGTGGGTCAAAACGGGCGAATGGAGCCACTAACGGGGTGATTTGTATATGATCAATAGGCGACGATGAAGACATTGTGCTGGACTCTGCAGCGTCTGTGCCTGCGGCGGCTGCACCAGCGCAGGTGGCTCCAGTACCGAAGCCGACGGTTCGGTGAGTGGAAACGACTTCTTGCAATAGATCACAATTGTGCTGACTTGAGTTGAATATTCAGTCACGAGTGGTACCAGTCGTCGACGCACGTGACGATCTCAGTCTTCCAGAAGAACCTCGCGAAGGACGACGTCGAGGTCGACTTTGAGCCCAAGAAGGTGCGTTTTGCACATCATTGCGAATTCCTTTGCAACACGCCTCTAACGTGTATGTTGTCTGCAGCTTCGTGTGCGTCTCCGTGTGAACGGTGGGCTGCTGGAGGCGCTGGACAAGGCTCTGTTTGATGAGATCGACACCGCGGGCAGCACTTGGCGAGTCGCCGGCCCCAAGGTCGAAGTGCGACTGAAGAAAGCATCGGCGGGTGCCCACTGGGATCAGCTGGACGAGGCGATCTACAAAACCGCGACCAAGGTCGTTACGGGTCCGGCCGCTGTCTTCGAGGACAAGAAGGCCGAAGTGCCGCGTCCGTACGCGAGCTCGCGCGACTGGAACCAAATCGAACGCGCTGTGGGCGAAGAGCTCGAGGCCGACAAGCCAGAGGGCGAAGAGGCCATGCAGAAGCTGTTCCGCGATATTTATTCCAAGGCCGATGAGGACACGCGCCGCGCTATGATCAAGTCCTTCGTGAGTTGCTGCCTTTGCTTGTCGGTGGGTGAAAATGGTGAGAAAGGCTGACAAATGTGTGTGTGTACCTTCTCAGCAAACGTCGGGCGGCACCGTGCTGTCGACCAACTGGAAGGAAGTGGCGCAGAAGGACTACGAGTCGGAGCGCGTGGCGCCTGACGGCATGGAGTGGAAGAAGTACGGCTAGATGCCTCACCTTCTGCCTCGACGGACTACCTGCTCACGTGACCGCTCAAGATGGCTTCAATTTTTCCGTACTCGTTAAGAACTCATTTACCATATCTCCTCACTGCATTACCTAACCCTTCGTTATGTGATATTCTCATGCGCTACCGCAGGGAGGGAGGGGAATTTGGGCAGGCACTGGCGGAAATGGAGGGACGGAACCCTCGGCATAAACCCCAGTAACCGTACTTATCACCGTAAATTGTCGTGGTAAATGGCGCCCGTGTCCACGCCCGTGCGCAAGGCCAAGCGGTCGGCGTCGTCAAGCGACGACGACAGCGGCCGCTCCAGGGGCTCGTCTTCCTCAGAGGAGGAGGAGGAGGCGCCGGCTACGGTCAAGAAGCCGCGCAAGTCGACGCCCGTGCGGCTCGCGCGTCGATCCACGCCGCTGACGACCAATGCATCATCCGCCGCTGCTTCATCATCCGCCGGCTCAGCGGCTACGACGACGCCGCCGCCTCGTACGAAGATGACGATGGCGGCAGGAGCCAAGCAGAAGCAGACGACAGCGGCGCGCAGGACGTCGACGGGCGGAGCTGCCGGAGCTGCTGGCGGAACGGGTACGCCCAAGCGCCGCTTCCGTCCGGGCACGGTGGCGCTGCGCGAGATCCGATTCTTCCAGCGGTCGACCGACTTGCTGCTGCGGAAGTTGCCGTTTGCGCGGCTCGTGCGCGAGATCCAGATGGAGTTCACGCCGCGAGAGTACCGGTGGCAGGCCGAGGCGCTGCTGGCCATGCAGGAAGCCGCCGAGGCGCATCTCGTGCGGTTATTCGAAGACGCGTACGTTTTGATCAGCGCTTGGGATTTGAATGGCTAGAAGGGTGACTGAGTGATGGTGTGTTGCTGCTAATAGGAACCTGTGCGCTATCCACGCCAAGCGCGTGACGCTCATGGTCAAGGACGTGCAGCTCGCACGGCGTATCCGCGGTCGCCACCTCGGCGAATAGAGGACGAGAAAAGCGAGAAAGGCGGCGGAGCTGCCCAGCGACTCGAATACTAGCAGCCACTAGGGCGAGTACACACGGGGATCAGGGGCGACGACATCGCGGATTGTACCATAGAAGAAGAGAAGGGAAGGAGTTTTTGCAGAAGAACGTGGCGCGAGCCTTCGAACGTGTGTCCACATATCTCCACGAGCGACGAGCCGATGACGATAGAAGAGACACAGGGAGTTGTAGATGCTCCAGTAGGAGACTCAAAAGCGTGTGCGGATAATAGTGAGTGTACCTATCATTTTAGCTTTGACTGCTGTGGCGAGACGGCCGCCTTTCTCGCCGGTTTCAGGTGTAGCCATTCAGTCCAAATGGACCGATTGATGTCAACAAAATTGTGACATTGGATTTCAAAGTTGGTGTATCTTCCGACACGGATCTCATCTTCTCACGAGTCATCCAAAGCCAGAGAGGCCTTGAAGTCGGCCGCCAACTGATCTGTTACGTCCACTTGAGATGCAGCGGCGGGGGAGCCAGGCCACGGAGCCTTGCCCAAGAAGAGGTCCTGGTACTTCTGGAGTGATGCGCGGGGCTTCAGTTGCTACAACGCCAGCACAATAACGCCATCGTTAGTATCGTCTCCTGTAATTTGCATCATGTGGCCTTCACGAACCTTGGAGAACGTGGGGCGACCGAGCCGGTCTTTCGCGAGGTCTCGTCCGACGACCGCCATCGTCTCGACACACTGCAAACGCAAGCATCAGAATCACACACCCCACCACGCTCCCTTCGAATCACAAGGACCACTTACCAACGAATGACCGCTTCGCTGTGGACAGTAGTGAGCACACGACGCCAGTCCAGACAGACACTTCTTCTCCTCGAAGAGCTTGCGGGTCTGCGCTTTCCACACGTCAACGATGGCTCGCGCTTCCTTTGGAGACGGCACTGGGCCTAGTTTGACTGCGACTTCGTACTCGCTGTCTGGATCCAGAAACTGGTAGTCCTGGAAGAGCTCCTGCTCGTTGCTCATGTGATCCTCGTACTTGTTGCCTGGTTCACGCTCCAGAATGCGTTTCGTGCCGATGTACGGCGGAAGGACCGACGAGCACGACCCGGCAAGATACGCTTTGACTTCAGCAGCATTTGCACCTTCGTATCCTCGATCTGCCAGTTGCAAATACCATTAGCGAGTGCTTTCAAGGCCATCATTAAACAATCATGACACGTACCCAGTTGAATCACGCGAGTTGCAGCGTCGTAGGAGACGCAGTGGTACTCACTTGAGCCGATCAGAAGGCGGTCTTCGAGTGGGAAGAAGCGAGAAACGTCTTCGCTGCAGCTCACAGAGGCGTTTCCCTTTTCGACAGTGAGGAAACCTGGGAATGGATGAGTCGATGTCTTGAAAAGCACAGCGTAGTGCCATGCCTGGCGAGTGGACGACACAGTCGAACTTCGATCCGCGTAGACTGCCGATCGCCCTGCTGACGAAAGGGTCGGGCTCGACGGCTCGCTCGTGACCGATGAAACGTCAGCGACTGACGCCTGGTCTTGGCACGCCATTGAAGCGAACGCCTCAGTAGCTAACGCAATCTCGAGTTTGAGTGTCTGGATCATCTTTAGAAGCAGACCTTCCCACGTCGCACCAGCCAGCGCCGCTGCAGTTGTGCACGTCGACGTCACGAGCGAGTGGCCGTACGCCGACACTTCGACCTTCAGCTCATCAACAAAGCCACGATCATGGAACATTGCACGCGGGAAAAGCGAGTCGACGCGCGTAAGCTGACGAGTAGCTGAGTTGTGACGGTTATCCTCGAAAAGCAGCGGCACATGATGCGCCAACTCGTCATCGAACGCGACCGAGTCGCCGCTCTTGTCTACAAGACGCCAACAAAGCAACACGTTAGCATGAGCTCTACATCTGAGAAGATCCCTGACTTGATTACCGTGGAGAAGAGCATCCAACAGAGCGCTTGCTTGTCTCGTGAAAGCCCCCGCACGATCCGCTCGAATAAACCGTCCCAGTGTCCGCAAGAAGAACGCGGAACAGATCGCTTGCTGTGCAAACACACGTTTCAACACACCGTTAGTTTCGCCAATAGTGACCCAATCTCGTCGAGTAAAGTATCTCACGTGTGATGGGATCGACGCCGACGCGGCTTTGAACCCTACAACAGACACATACCCCTTCCAGTTAGCATGCTGTCCGTTGCGTTAGCAACCACACAGCACGACTCACGTCTTGCCAGCTCGCTCTCAGCCGCCGCGAGTAGCTGCACGATCTCAGGAGGCGGTTTGGACAGCGTCCGCACCAAAGACAACGGCGTCAGTCCAGCACGATCCCTCAGAGACGCATCGGCGCCCTTCGTCAGCAGCATCTGCGTCACCTCAGCGTATCCCGCCATGGCCGCAACGTGCAGCGGCGTGCGTCCAAAGGCGTCTCGCACATTCACGTCAAAGCCGATGCGGTCCACGAGCAGATCCACGATCTTGAGCTTGAGGTTCTCGCGTGCGATGGACTTGTCCACGGCGACGTGGAGGATCGTCGCGCCGTTTTCATTGCGGATCTCCCGTAGATCCAGGCGCCAGTGCTTCAGCCCGTCGCGCGTGATGATCACGCCGGTCTCCCGCCACGACTGGAGCACTTGGTTCTTGTCTCCTGCGCTTGCTTGGTCGAAAAGCGTGTGTAGTACGGCGTTGGCCGTGCCTTTCGCCGACGCGTAGTCCATCGCGCGCTGGAAAATGGCGTCGCTGTCCTCGCGGCGGTGGACGACGTCCACGAGCTGGCGCTTGAGCTGCTCGATCTGAAGCTGCAGCAACTCCACGTGGCTGTAGGTCTCTACACCACCGTGTTGAGGCGCGTGGACGGCGTGGTCGAGCTGGCGGCGAGCCGAGATCTCCATGTTCGTGAGCTTCTCTCTCGCTTGGTTCATCATCTCCAGCAGCGAGCGCTCGCCTGTAGGGGTGGCATGGTCTGGAGAAGACATGTATACATGCGTGTGGCTCTGCGGGGCGCTAAGGTTGTCTACAGGATGCGGCGCGTGCGGCTCTTCTTCGTGGTCGTCTTTGTCCATTCGACCCATTTCCCGTGTGAGTTGAAGACTGACAAGCCCACTGTTGAATCTGACCAATATATTCCCAATACATTTCCGAAATGGGTTGACCATAAATTACCAATACATTTCAGGCAGACTACACGTCACTGTTTTGAGTAGAGCTTCATGTCACTAAATGAAAATCCCACAACGTCGAACATGTCGGAACTGCGGAATGCGCAGGGCTCGGTGGACGCGCTAGAGGCGCAGATTGCGACGCTGCGCGAGTATGCTTCGCAAGCGCAATGCACCAGTGAGGAAGCCGTACAACAGTTGCAGCTGCTGCTGCAGTCCGTGTTGTCTGCAGTGGACGGAGACGTCCACGAGAACATGGAGAAGTTCCGCGAGCGCGCCAAAATGGTGGATCCGGTGACCAACGAGCCACGCTTTGGACCCAAAACCATGGCGAAAGTACTTGAGATGCTGGAGAGATACGATGAAATCCACAAAGAAGTCGTTGAAGGCGAGCTCGTGCCAAGTCTGCGGCTTCAGATCGAGGAATTTGAAGCCAGGAAGCGAGCCGAAGCTACTCGACTCGAAGAGCTCCAACCCCAAGAAGCTGCTGAGCTGGAAGCCATGCGATTGAAGGAAGAACAACAGCGACAGCGCGAAGAGCAAGCCAAGCTAGAGCAGCAGCAACGCGAGCACGAAGCGGAGCAGAAGCGCATCGCCGAACTCGCGAGACTCGCGCAGCTCAAGCGCGAAGAACGCGAGAAGCAGCGACGCGAGGAGGAAGCCAAGATCCAGGAAGAGCAGGAGCGGCTCGCGCGCCAGAACGCCACGGCGGAGACTGGCGTGGAGGGTCTCAAGAAGGCCGTTGGTCGGCTTCGTAGTGGCTTCCAGGACGTACAGCTCTTGAAGAAGACGCTGCAGAAGCTCGATGTGCTCATCGGCAACGTGTGCTCGTCGCCTGAAAACGCTGCGTTCCGTCATATCCCCAAGGATAATGCTCACTTCCACGCGGATATTGGCCAGTTCGACGGCGGTCACGAGTGTCTACTGGCCATGGGATTCAAAGAGCTCGAGCCGGAGGTCGGGAAGCGAGTGTTCATCATGGAGGAGCCGGATCTGAGCGAAGACTTTGACAAGTGGAGCAACTGGTTCGACGGGCTCAAGGAGATGAAGAGCTGGCTCGAGGAAGAGCTCCGACGCTAATACCAAAGAAATGTGCAGAACAACTCGTGTTGTACATATGAAGACCAACTGGCCATGTGTACTCTTGACTACTTACTACGACTGCTTTTGTAAAACCTACTGCCACACTGACGCACGACAATGCTACCACTCAGCGAAAACGACGACAGACAAACACCACATAAGCGTCTCTACATGACGACGCAGCCACTGCCGTCCGCCTGCTTCTCGCGCACGCGCTCGTCCTTGGCCACTCCGCTTCGCATGCCACTGCGGAAGGCAAAGTTGCGGCTGATGTACCCACGAAGCAGCTTGTGTTCCCTGCGCAGCCGCGTCATGCAACTGTTGATCGACTCGACGAGCAGCGGATCCACGCGCGAAAGATCGATCGAGCCAGACTTGTTGGAGCACTGGTCGAGCGCTCGTTCACAGGCGAGCTGCACTCGGTACGCCGACTTGGACACACGCAGCGCAGCCACGTACGCGGACGATCCCTTCAGCGAGTGGGCTTCTCGCTTGAGCAGGATGAGCTCCTTACGCTCGAACGCGCCGTCAATCCGTGCCATCGCCGACTCGCAACCCAATGCGAACTTCTCGAGCAAGTCCAAGAACAGCTCCTCGCGTTCACCGCACTGCTCGACGCCGAGCGTGTAGTTGACTGGATCTCCGTCCGGAATCTCGATGTCGTTCGGAGACATGGACGAAATGGTCTCCGTCACGCCACGACCACGGCCTGAAGGCTCCATATCGCTGAACGACTGCTTCGCGAACGCTGGACTGCGTGCAGCGACCATCAAAGGCGGCATCTCACCGTCGTGGTCCGACTCGTGGGCTTCGCCATCGTGTTCCTCGTCGGTACTCGCTCCTGACTCGCGTCTTTGCCGGTGGGAGAGTGAGTCCACGGCAATCGGCGACGGGACCGGCTTCATCAGCTCCTGGTTCCAGATCATCGGAGTCTTCGGATACGACGCCCTCTTCACAGTAATCTGCTCACTCAAGTCGGCCTCGTAGAGTGGTGACGACTTGCCCGTGGGCAGCGTGTTGGAAGTCGGATCTTTCGTTCCACCCCAATCTGGAACTTCGACGATCGCCCCGCTCGCGTCTCGTTGGAAAGTCAGCAACGATCCACTGTTCGACCGTGGGTGGTTGCTCGTCGAAAGCGGCGTACCAACGCTGAAGATTGACGTTGACGGAGTAGCCGTGCGAACGGAACGACCGCCACGATGGTTGACGGCCATCGGATTGTCGAGCTCGAGGTTCGCAATGGCTCGAGTCAGATCGAGTTGCTGCATGTGCTGAGATGCTGGCACGAGGCGTGTCGACCGCGGGGGCGTGACGAGCACCGACCGAACATCTTCGTCAACTTCATCGATGGACTCACGACTCGTTGATGGGTACAGAGATGGAATCGACCCGTTGAATGAGTCACGAAGTGGCGTATTGGACGGAATCTTCGGTGTCTCAGATGAGGTAGACGACGGAGCGGAAGATGCGACGACCTTCGTCGTAGACGAAGGCTGGGTTGGCTTCTGGGCACCAAGGTAGCGCACCTTCATCCACTGTCGAATAGCACGTCGCAGGGTCATCTTGGAGATGGGCTTGACCATGAACTCGTCCATACCGGCATCCAGGCACTTCTGACGATCGCCGTTCATCGCGTACGCGGTGAGGCCTAAGATCGGGATGTTGGGCAGTCCCTTCTCCTGCTCGAATTGGCGGATCATCGTCGTCGCTGCGTAGCCATCCATCACAGGCATTTCACAGTCCATGAAGATGAGGTCGTAGGATGTGTGGTTCTGGATGTAGGCGTTGACAGCGTTGCGACCATTCACCTCCCACTGCAGAAGGTGGTCATCTTCCTGGAGGAAGCACTTGAACACTTCCCAGTTGAAGTCGTTGTCTTCCACCACCAAGATGCGGGCCTTTGCAGGCACCACGACGAGTCGACCGCTGCTTTCAGTGTTGCTATCGTTCGAGGTGATCACAGGAACACTGCTAGTCTCTGGCGTGGATGTGATGAGCGTGTTCGACGAGATCACAAGATCATCCGACCCAAACAGCGAGCTCTTGCGTTCGTCCTGGCCTTCCACCTCTTGAACGACGACCGTGAAGAAGAAGTTACTGCCCTGGCCAAGATCACTGACGACGTCGATCGTGCCATCCATCAGCTCAACGAGTTGCTTGCAGATCGCGAGGCCAAGACCAGAACCCGTCGGATTGTTCTGGCGTGTTCGCTCCAGCTTGGTGAAGAGCGAGAACAAGCGCGACCTTTCCTCTGCGTCCATGCCGACACCACTGTCGGCCACCTGGAAGAGCAGCTTCACAAAACCTGGCTGGACATCGTTCGGCTCATTCTCCATGGTTGGCTTGTATCTCGAGCACGACACAACGATGGAGCCAGAGTTCGTGAACTTGACGGCATTCGACAGCAAGTTGAGGAGGATCTGACGCAATCGGAACACATCGCCGATGACCACACTTGGAACGTCGCTGTCACAGATCTGCTCGAGACGAAGTCCGCGTTCGCGCGCCTTCAGACTGAAGATCTCGATCGAGTAGTCGAGAAGGTCTTGCATGTGGAACGGAGCAGACGAAATCTCCATGTGTCCAGCCTCAATTTTGGACAAATCGAGAATATCGTTGATCAGGTTGAGCAACAGCGAACCGGACACGTACGCGATGTGGACGTGGCGCTCTGAGATACTGTCAAGCTTTTGCTCTTTCAGTAACTCCAACATACCGAGCACTCCGTTCAGTGGCGTGCGGAGCTCGTGACTGAACGATGCCAAGAAGTTAACCTTGGCCTGTTCCATGTGCTTTCGCGCGGTGTAGTCCTGGCCGACACCGATAACACCTCGAATGTTTCCGTGGATATCCTTCTTACTGGACGCGTTGACGAGCAACAACAGGAACCTTCCGTCTCTCGATGTCATTGGAAGCTCCATCTCGCCGACATCGATACCAATCAACGCCTGGTTGAGTTTCTGGCCGACTTGCATGCGACTCTCGGGAATGATGAACGTGTTGAGGAGCGACATACCGACCACTGTCGACTTGTGGTAGCCGGTGATTGCCTCGATTTTCTTGTTCCATTCGTTGATGCACCCGTTCGAGTCGACACCAAAGATCGGAGCACCGGCCGAGTCGATCAGTCGGAAATACTCGTGCTCTTGCGCGATACGATCGGTGATATCTTGACCAATGCCGACAACGCCCACGATATTTCCATTCGGGTCCATTCGTGGAGTCGCGTTCAACAAGATGTCAATACGAGTGCCAGGACGCGTGATGAGCGGGAACTCGAAGTTGGCAGCGTGGATACCAGCCAACGCATCCGTCAAGACCCGAGCAACAGCGGGGCGATATTCGGGTGAGATGAACGTCTCGACCAAATTCTCGCCGATGACTTCATTCAGCGAGTAGTTGGTAATCTGCGCGGCCTTCTTGTTCCAAATCGTCACGCACATGTTGGCGTCCACACCGAAGATCGGGGCGTTCGCCGTGTCGATCAACCGGGTGTACTCCTCCTCTTGGGCGATACGATCCGTGATGTCCTGGCCGATACCAACCATACCGATCACCTTTCCGTGTTCGTTGAAACGTGGCGTCGCATTCAGCAAGATCTCCACACGACGACCGGCCTTCGTCATAAGCGGAAACTCGAAGTTCGCGGTTTCCAGGCCGTTGAGAGCCTTCGACAGGACGAGCGCAACTGCATCGCGATAATCTTCACGAATGAACTCCTCGACCAGGTTCTTCTGCATGACGTCCGACTGAGTGAACTGCGTGATTGCCGCTGCCTTCTTGTTCCAAATGTTCACGAGACCTTGTTCATCCACACCAAAGATCGGCGCGTTGGCGGTGTCAATCAGACGACTGTACTCTTGCTCCTGAGCGATACGATCTGTGATATCCTGACCGATGCCGACCATACCAATCACCTTTCCGTGCTCGTTGAAACGTGAGGTCGCGTTCAGCAGAATCTCGACTCGTCGTCCGGCCTTCGTCATCAATGGAAACTCGAAGTTTGCGGTTTCCACACCGTCCAGAGCTTTGGACAACACAAGCGCGACGGCGTGCCTGTAGTCCTCAGTGATGAACTCTTCCACGAGGTTCTTGCCCATGACGTCCGACGTCGTGTACTGCGTGATCTCCGCTGCCTTCTTGTTCCAGATGTTCACCTTCCCGGCTTCGTTGACGCCGAAGATCGGTGCGTTGGCTGAGTCGATCAGACGACTGTACTCTTGCTCCTGAGCGATACGATCTGTGATGTCTTGACCGATACCAACCATACCGATCACCTTCCCGTGTTCGTTGAAACGTGGCGTCGCGTTCAGCAGGATCTCGACTCGGCGACCAGCCTTGGTTATCAACGGGAACTCGAAGTTTGCTGTCTCCTCACCAACCAGCGCCTTGGACAAGACTGAGCTCACCGCTGCGCGATAGTCTTCGGTAATGAACTCCTGCACCAGGTTCTTGCCCATCACATCCGATTGTGAAAACTGCGTGATCGCCGCAGCCTTCTTGTTCCAAATGTTGACCTTGCCTTCTTGGTCGACACCAAAAATCGGCGCGTTGGCTGTGTCAATCAGGCGCGTGTACTCGTGCTCTTGTGCGAGGCGATCCGTGATATCCTGACCGATACCGACCATGCCGATGACTTTACCATGTTCGTTGAAACGCGACGTAGCATTCAGCAGGATCTCCACACGACGACCGGCCTTCGTCATCAACGGAAACTCGAAGTTTGCGGTCTCTTCGCCAGCCAACGCCTTCGACAGAACCACCGCAACCGCATTACGGTAATCCTCCGTGATGAACTCCTCCACAAGGTTCTTGCCCATGACGTCAGACGTCGTGTACTGCGTGATTTCCGCTGCCTTCTTGTTCCAG
>JAADXB010000176.1:0-20501 GCA_023337495.1 Pythium diclinum | reverse complement strand
GCGACTCCTCCTCCAACACCACCAACGCCAACGTCTACGCCAACGCCAACGCCAACCACGCCAACGCCAACGACGCCCTTTCTTACGACCGACGAACCACCAGACGACCCCAACGACGACGTCGACAACGATACGCCCGCGCCTCCACCAGCTACCCCAGCGCCAACCACGGCACCGCCCACGACACCAGCGCCTTACGTTCGAGCCAACTTTGAGTACTGGGGAGCGCAGGCAGGCAACGTGCCTGGGTGGTACAATCGAACCACGGACCTTCAGACCTGCTCCAGGCAGCGGATCGACGTCAACAACCCTGTGGGTCCCCTCAGTGAAGAAGTCTCGATGATCTTCCGCGGGCCAATGGACATCTACAATATCGCGGTGTTTGACGCGTCCGCCACTAGCTTCTGGCAGCGCGTGTCGTGGTACAAACGCGCTTCGACTGGCATAACAAGCGACAACCTCGTGTTTTTCAACAACAAGAACCCGGATTACAGCGGCCTGAACCGCTGGGGCCCACAGATCTTCGCGTCAGCCGACGGCAACGGCACGTCTAGTGAACCTGTGACGTTTCAAGGCAAACTGGCGGAAGCCAACGACCCGACGCGAATAGGTGGCGGACCAGGCATCGACACGGGCGTAGAAGTGAACATTTTGACCGGCAGACGATGCCAGAACAGCGACGACTGCAAGGGCTTCCACGGCGACGACTACAGCTACCACGGCTGGGGAGGCGGCCGCAAGATCTTCGTGACGCGCGTGCGCATGCCCATGTCGGACCGGAAGCCCAACCTGCCGGCGATCTGGATGCTCAACACGCAGACCATGTACACGGGGCAGTACAGTAGCTGCAACTGCCGTGGCTGGGGCGCTGCTGGCGGCTGCGGGGAGCTAGATATTGCGGAAGTTATCCAGAACCAGAACCCAGGGCTCGACAGAGTGTCGACGCACCACTATTTCTACGACGGCAGTGTGCCGAACCCTCCGAACGGAGACAACTTTGCGTCCAGACCCACGACGAGACCGGCGACGTACGTGACGATCATCGACCAGAACGTCAAGCAAGGGCTCATCAAGGTCATTGAGATCGACTACTTCAACTTCTCGCTCGACCGGCTCAACTCGCGGCTCGTGCAGCGCTGGATCGACGCGTAGGCTGTTGTAGACAAGTAGTAGTAGTACCAGTAGTAGGAGAATGGGGAATGCCATCCATCTACTCCACCATGTCCATGGTACCAAGTATCCTCTGGTGGTAATATGCGATCCGCTAGATCTTGTAAAAGTGAGACTGTGGGGACCGTTTCACTGGCATTAGCGGCGTTAAACACAGGAAGAACGATCGCGGAACGCACGCGGCCGATGCGTGCGTGGCCATCGCATACGCCGCTGCGACGGCACGCTAACCACCAGGAATGAAGATGGCTAGCAGCCTCTTCACTCACTACCCAAGATCCCTCCTTCTGCAGCCACCGCTCTCGTCACCACATCCTCACCATGGCCCCACGCTCGCTTCTGTGTCTGCTGGTGCTGCTGCTGAGCCTCTCGATGACGCTCTCGCTCGCTGCTGGGCAGGTAAACTCTACGTCGACAGCGACCACGACCGCTGCCTGCGTCACCAAGTGCACAACCAGCAAGACCAAGTGCCGCAAGCCCCACGAAGCCAAGCTCACGGCGTGCACGAGCCTCCACGGCTGCGACAAGACCTA
The DNA here is from genome assembly GCA_023337495.1 of Pythium diclinum. Classification (NCBI taxonomy): domain Eukaryota; phylum Oomycota; class Peronosporomycetes; order Pythiales; family Pythiaceae; genus Pythium; species Pythium diclinum. Next base: position 18,798 of record JAADXB010000176.1, on the reverse strand, counting down.
CTGTCCGGGCAACTACGCGTGTCGCTTCGGCTGCGCCGTGTGCAAGTCCTACTGGAACCACTACATCGGCGAGTGCGACCGCTCGGTCGCGGCCTGCACGGCGCGCTGCACCACCACCACGACCGCCTGAACATGCCGTGTCGATCCGTGTGATGTTTCCCTCTCAAATACAAAATCCATCAATTGAATGCCTTGCCTCCAGTTGTCTCTCATTCAGCTCCTATCTGCATCAATCAAATGAATGCCTTCATCCTTCATCATTTGAATTCAAGGAGATGCCGAAGCGACGTACTCAGTGGACTGGTCTGGGTTCGATCCCCACGCAAAAGCCAAGTGTATTGTCGTTGTTTGTTGCTTCAGTTTTCGCTTTCTATCCATATCAAAACGTGCAAGTTTGCACTCCACACGTGCCCTGCAGCGTCACATTCTGCAGCGCAGGCTCCGCAAAATCCAAAGTCTCGGAAGAACTGTTGAACTGCACGCGGTAGGAGCCTTCCAGACCGTACTTGTTGCACGAGTAGATCTCCGGGTTGTACGTGAGAAACGACTCTCCAGCGAACGCCGCTGCGGCCTTGAGCGGCATGGAGCCGATGGCGATGATGTAGGTCCCTGCCTTGAGAAACGTCTGAATGAACGGGTCGCGCGTGCTCACCGAGCCGTCCAGCGTGCCTTTGCCCAGCGCCGCGTCGTCACTGACCGCCACGGGCGTGGGGTCGCTTTGATTGAAGAGATACATCACCGCGTCGACGTACGTGGCGTTGCAGTCGCCGTTCAGGTCCGTGTACTTGCCGTCGTTGGACACTTCGTACGCCAGCACGTCCACCGAGATCTCTGAATCTGTAGGAAGCGTGAAGATGAACTGGTCGACACTCACGCGCCACTTGTAGGCCTCCAGTGAGCCAGCCCACATGGCTTGCACGTCCGTCTTGACGATCCGCCTGTCGAAACTCCTCTTGTACTTGAGTACGGGTGGCGCCGCCTCCTCTGCAGGCTGGAACGTCGGGAAGTTGGCGGCGTTGAGACCGTCGCCAGAGTCCACAGCCGACTTAGGCAGCACGCCTGCACTCTGCATGTCTGCTAGGATATCCACCGACGGGATGCCCGTGTTGCTGCACATTTGGCCGCAGTGGTGAAGCGCCACGACGCCGTGGTCCTGCGCGTCGATCACAGGCGATCCGGACGAGCCGCCCTGCGTGTCGCCGTTGTACGAGTAGCCCGTGGTGTTGCATCCTTCGGCCGTCGTGTTCAGGATCGTCGTCTTGGTGCCGTAGTCGTTCACCATCGCGATACGCTTGCCCGCGTACAGTGGGTGCTGCGGGATGTAAATCTCCTGGCCCACGCGTCCTGTGGTCGCCTTGAGCCTCAGAAACCCGTACTTTTTGGGCAGATTCACGTTGGTTTCGAGCTTGAGCAGCGCGTAGTCGAGTGCTTCATTGGCTCGCACGAGTGTCGACGTGATGGCTTCCACAGCGCCACGACAGTCGCCCCACGCCGTACAAACCTGACTACAAGACGTAGCATCAGCCATGAACTCGGCCGTGATCGCACTGGCCTGGGCCTGGGAGTTGACGCAGTGGTAGTTGGTCAGCAAGTGGCCTTCGGAGCCCAGCAGCCAGCCCGTGCAGGCCGCTGTCGTGCCGTCTTCCTTCTTGATCAGCATCCGTGCGACGGTTCTCGCTGCCAGGTACGCCGTGCGCGTGGATGAGTCTGCGTAGTAGCAAATGGCTTCTTTCGAGTTGTCGTTGGCGCACGTGGCTTCGTTGCTCGCTGTGATATTGCGCGCGTCGTCCAGCAGCTCGTAGTCGTACGAGTCGATCACGAAGCCGTAGCAATGGCGCGCGTTCACGACGTCGTCACTCGTGCTCTCGATATCTTTGACGTTGCCAGTCGCGAGTGCCGGTCCGACCTCACGGTAGAATTCAATGTGCAGCTCCTTGGCTAACACAGGCGATGAGTAGTTGCTCTTCCACTGCTGTCCGCTAGAGAAAAACTCGGTGAGATTGAGCACCGTATCGGGTCTGTTGACGTTCTCGACGCCTCGTAACAGCACAGTGCAGCCAGGAGGCAGCCAGAGCTGCGTGAAGTGGAGCTGGAAGTACGCGTAGCCCACGCCCTTGGTGATCGTGAACGAACGGTAGGGCTTGGTGCTGGACACGTTGGCCTCATAGAACGCCGAGAGGAACTCCGGACAGCCCATGCTGAGCGTGACGCTCTTGGCCAGCGGATCCACAAGAGGCGGAGAGGTCGCTTGGCCGGCTTCCTGAGCGGATACGCATGAAGATAGAAGCGGTAGTAGAGGCAGCACGCCGGTCAGCAGTAGCGCGAGGCCGCGACGGAGGCTCCATGGAAGACCGTAGCGCATCACGCACGCTCCAAAATCCAGACTGCTGACTGTAAACAACGCCAGGTAGAGCCACGAAGCCCCGCAGTCCGCCCTGTCTGTCTGGTTCTTTAAAAATGGGATGCCTCGTGGCCAATTTGATCACTGTGTGGTGGCAGCAGCATCGCAGGCGACGGCCGCTGGCGTCACTCGTATGGGCGAGTGTGTGGGGTCAACGTTTGGACGCGTCAAGGCCGAGGCACGTTGCGCTCGCGTTCCTCGAACGGCGAGGCACAAAATAACCCACTGAGGACTGAGGAGGTTGATATTAGATGCTCTTCAAGAGAGGAAGCAGGCTGTGGTGGCGTCCCACAGCAACGCTGGTGTGTTGGGGTGGGCGCGAAAAGAATGAGAGGCAAATGTACTTATTTAGTGAACTACCAAAAATAGAACACATTCGATTTTTTCTTGTTGTTGGTTGTGAAACGAACAGGGCTTTTTCGAAGCAGTGACTTGGGCTGCTCATTACCACGAAGTATGTGCTTGTGTAGCATGAGTTGAGGAGAAGACCGGCTCTTGAATGGTAGTGACAGGCAAGTACGAGCTGTGTGGGAGAGTGAGGCGTAGACGCTGTGTTTCCAAGCACGCAGGAGGTCGTCGTTGTAGTGCAGTGGGCTGAACATCGTGGATATGGTGATGTAGTTGAGCTTGTGGAGCCGATACGATGGCAACGTCTTCAAAGAGAATCACGACAGTGGCGTGGCGTGCTGAGGTGTGGTAATCAAGGACGCGAGTCGCCGAGTCCCCCTTCGCTCCATGCTTGTCTGCACATCCCACTAAACCATTCGATCCATCAGAGACACTCAAAGCCTCTCAGTTAGAACGTTCCCACTGCCTTCGAGCTCCTTGTCTCCCTGTCACAGCGCGGCTCGCATCTTGCCAAGTTCTTGGTGTGGTTCCTTGTCAAATGTGTGTGGCCGAGTTGAAGTTCCGAGGAGCTCGTTTCGTACTTAGTCGAGTGTGATGTGTGACGCGGCAGCTCTGTCCGGTGGGAAACCGGTTTTTGCCGGAACCAGATCAGTCTCACTGCTCTCTCTTCGATTTTTGCAGGGGATTCCGTTGTGGAGCTGCTGGTTGAAGAGAAACTGCCTGTGGTGTGGTGTGGTACCCTCATACATGCAAACACCAAGTCCTGCAGGTGCTTCGTCTCCACGGAGTCCACCCGCATCTTCCTCGATTGCCAGCACTGTAGACGCCGCACGCGTGCGCGAAGCCCCTCATTGGAAAGCGCGATGTCGACTGCGTCGGCCGTGAAGAAGTCGGCTGTGTACGTGGCCGCCACGCGCCAGCACGTCGGCAAGACCAGCACGTGCGTCGGTCTCCTCCACGGTCTCACGAGCCGCATCGACCACATCGGCTTCCTCAAGCCCGTCGGTCAAGAGAGCGTGCTCGTCGAGAACTCGTCGTTACGCGTCGACAAGGACGTCGCCGTCGCCAAAGGTATCACGGTCTCACTTATCCTCCAAATGTGGCCTTTCTCCTAATGTTTTCTGTGCGAATATTAGAGATCTTCAAGCTGGATCGATGCCAGTACGCCGACATGTCGCCCGTGGTGATCCCTCCGGGGTACACGCGTCAGTTCCTGGACGGCAAGATCACGGTCGAGTCGCAGCTCGTCAAGATCCGCCAGAGCTTTGAGCGCATCACGTCGACGAACGACTACACGATCGTCGAAGGCACGGGCCACACGGGCGTCGGCTCGATCGTGGACATCAACAACGCGCGCGTGGCGGCCGAGCTGGGCATCGACATGATCCTGATCGCGAACGGCGGCATCGGCTCGGCGTTTGACGACCTCGCGCTCAACTACGCGCTGTGTCGCGAGTACGGCGTCCACGTGCGCGGCGTGATCCTCAACAAGGTGCGGCCGGACAAGCTCGAGATGATGTGGGAGTACTTCCCGAAGGCGCTGAAGCAGTGGAAGACCCCGTTGATCGGCGTGGTGCCGAACCTGCCGGCGCTAGAGCGCTGCTCGATGCTCGACTTTGAAGGGCTCTTCAAGACCAAGATGCTCTCGGGCACGGAGCGCAAGTTCCTGCAGTACAACCGCACGTCGCTCGTGACCTCTGGACTGCGGCGGTTCCTAGTCAAGCTGTCGTCGAACGAGTACAACGACACTTTGTTTGTGACCCACGCGTCGCGCAACGACATCATCCTGGGCTTCCTGTCGCACGGACAAAACTACGAGGCGCGCACGGGCAAGAAGTTTAACGGAGGACTCATTCTGACAGGCGTGCCGCCCGTGGACCAGCCGCAGGCCTACATCATGGACATCATCCAGAGCGCGAACCTGCCGGTGCTGTACGCGCCCGTGACGACATTTGAAGCCATGGAAAAGATCACGCGGTTCACAGGTACGAACCCTACGACGGCCAGCGTTGCGACGGAAAGAGAACTCATGCTCACGAACACTGACTGGCATGCAACAGCCAAGTTCAACCCGACGGACACAGACAAGGTCATGCGCTGCGGAGAGCACTACGCCAAGTACATCGACTTCGACGTCGTGCTCGACCGGTAGATTACAGCACAGCACAGCGGCAGCAGAGGACGGAGGACGACAGATGAGATACAGAAGAACGAGAAGGAGAAGAGGGAGACGAAGGGCTCGTCAGTAGAACAGAGAGCGATTACGTACTGTGAACAACTACGCAGTGGTCATGATGTCCCTGAACCCCTCCCTTGGTGTCTGTGACGGCCGTCAAACGCCGTCAAACGATCGTGGCTTGGGATGGTGAGACCTTGGTGATAGTTGAACCTGGTCTGCATCAGATATCTCAGTTAATTGATGTGGTCCACACAGCGTTCATGTCCCCTCGTCCCCATTGCACGAGCAGCGCCGAAGCTTCTCACCAGCAAACACCATGAGCGCCACCTCTCCTCCTGCTGCTCCTCCTACTCGTGCCCATGCGTCTGCATCGCCTGTGCGCGGCGTGACCTTCGACCTGGACGACACGCTGTGGTGCGGCGCCTCGGTCATCCGCCGCGCGAGCCACTCGTTCCACTCGTTCCTGACCACGCGCACGCCGCTGCTGGCTGCCGCGTTCCCGCCCGAGCGCTTCAACGGCCTGCTCATGCAGCTGCAGAAAGAGTTCCCGCAGCACGCGCACGACTACACGTTCCTGCGCAAGCACGCATTGCGCCGCTGCCTCGCAGAGGTCTCCGAGCCGGAGCTGTCCACGACAGACGCCGCCTCTGCGGCCGCCGTCGAGGCCTTCGTGGACGAGGCCTTCCAGGCGTTCCTGATCCCTCGCAGCGAGCCCGAGTTCTTCGACGGCGTGGAGCTGCTGCTGCAGACGCTTCGCAATGAGCTGCTGCCGTTAACGGAGACCGTGACTCCCACGAACGACCCGACGCCGCTCATGGGCGTGATCACCAACGGCAACTGCGCGTTCGAGCGACTGCCGCCCTTCTTCCACACGCACATGGACTTCCTCGTGTCGGCCGAGGGCGTCGGCGTGGCCAAGCCCGAGCCGCTGATCTTCGACGCTGCGGCCAAGCACTTCACGGTCTCACGCGACCAGATCGTCCACGTGGGCGACCACTACCACGCCGACGTCGTGGGCGCCAAGCGCGCTGGCATGCGCACGATCTGGATCGACGCCAAGCGGCAGAAGCCCGACGCGCTGCATCGCGACGCCATGGACGCAGAGGACGCCGCGCAGTACGCAGAGGCCGACGCGATCGTCACGCACGTCCGAGCCGTGGCTGACGTCGTGCGACTCTGGAATAGCTACGCCACTCAGTAAAAAAGTAGTATTAGCGAATACAATCCTTGTCTCTATCCTCCTGCGTCTCTCTACTCTTTGACCGAGGCCGGCAGCAAGAACTTCTTGCCCACCTTCTGGTTGAACGCGATGACCTGCGCGCGCACCTTGCGCTTCTCCATGAGCTTGCTGCGCGTGCCAGCCGTGATCACGGCGTGTGGGTCCTCTGGGATCAGCTCCGTGAACAGACCGTACTTCTCTGTGAGCTTGCGGATCTTCTTGTAGTGGCGCTCCGACAGCGTGACGTTGGCCTCGTCGGCCTGCTCCAGCAGCACGAGCGCCTTGCGCAGGTACTTCTTGCGCGCGTAGTGGTCCACGAGCATGCCGAACACGACGCCGTCGGCCGGCACGTCGCCGTCGTCGATCTGCTTCTGCATGTCGCGCAGCAGAGTCTCGGCCTTAGCCGTGCGGTTCGCGCGCACGTACATCTGCATGAGCGTGCGGTACGTGTGCGCATTCTTCTGGATGCCGTGCTTGGTGAACTCGCTGTCGACAAACAGCTCGGCGCGGTGGATCCGCAGCGCGTTCGCGTATACGCTGAGCATGGTCGTGAGCGTGACCACCGACACAGGGAGCTGCTGCTCCGTGGTCATCTCGGCGTACAACTGCTCGGCGCGTGCGATGTTGAGCGTCTGGAACTTGCCAAAGTCACTCAGGTCCATGGGCGTGGCCTCCATGTCTTCACCCACAGGGCTCACGGGCGCACGCAGCGCCAGCGCGTCCTGCTGGCGGATAGCCTGCAGCTGCGCGAGCTCCTCCTCGCTCATGTCGCCGTCCGTCTGCGCGGCCTCCATGGCCTCGTCGTCGTCGTACTCTTCGTACTCTTCTTCGTCGTCGTCATCCTCGTCTTCCTCCTCGTCGAAGGCGCCGTCGTAGTTCCAGTTCTTCATGCTCGAGACCTCCTTGAACGGACGCGTGAGATCGATCTCACGGCCGTCGTCGTCGTACTCGAGCGGCTCCTGGTAGATCTCCTCGATTGGCGCCGGCGGCTTCTTGTTGCGCGGCGCCTGGTCCACGACGTGCTTGATCTGCGCACGCGCGTACACGTTCAGCAGCGTGTTGTACGTACGCTCGTCGATCGGCACGTGGTGCAGACGCACGTGGCGCAGGATCTCCTCGGCCTGCACGAAGTCGCCGTGCTTGGCGCACGCGTGGAGCACGTTCATGTACGTGAACGGGTCCGGGTGGTAGTCGTACAGCTCCTGCATCTCGTTGTAGAACTCGATGGCCTTGTGGGCAAAGTAGTGCGACTTGGCACACGCCAGAATCAGCGAGTTGAACGTCATGTGCGACGGCGTGAGCCCCGTGTCCAGCAGATCCTCGTACAAGTTAATAGCTCGCTCGATGCGGCCAATCTTGGCGTAGCCGTGGATCAGCACGGTGAATGCCACGACATCCGGCTCGGTCACGCGCGAGCGCATGAGGTGGAAGGTCTCGAAAGCCTTGTCGATCTCGCCGTCGGCGATCGCGGCGTTCATGAGGATCGTGAAACTAGCCTTGTCAGGTGTGTGGCCCGCTAGCTGCATCTTCTCCATGATGTTGTACGCCCACTGGACCTTCTTGGCCTTGGCGCACACGTTCATGACCGAGTTGTACAGGTGCACATCTGGCAGCACCCCACGCTCCTTCATGCGGCCGAGCGTGCGCACGGCAGCCGCTGGGCCCGACGGACCGGCGTTCACGAGCGAGATCACGTAGTACATGTACGTCTTGGCGTCTGGTGCGATGCGGTGCGGCACGGCATCAAGCGACAGAGCGTCGGCCGTCGCGAGCGCGTCACCGGAGGAGGCTGGCGCTGACGTCGCCGGCGTCACCAGCACGTCGCCAGTCGTCGTGATGTTCTTCTCCATGCGCGCGAGCATCGCGTTAGCCTTTTCGAACAGTCCCTTCTCGGCGTACACGCGCATGAGGAAGTTGTAGTCGTCCACGCTCAGCTCGTGCTGCGGCTCGGCGATCGCGTCGCGCTGCTCCTCCTGCAGGCGCTCGTTGACTTCAGCCACCACGGCCGGATCGCCCATCGCCAGTGCGTTCAGCTTGCTCAGCACGTCGTTCTCGTCCAAGTCAGCGAGCGTCGGGTCGGCCTTGTACACGTAGTCGCCGTCCGGGCCGAGGTTCTTGAGGTACTCGAACACGTTGTCGAGCTCGGCGTTGAACTCGGAGTCGGCCTCGAGCTGGTCCCAGGCCTGCGCGTTGCGCTCGTTGTCCTTGCCCATGGCCTTGAGGTTGCGGATCGAGTCCAAGTGGGTCTTGTGCGGCGCCGTGTCGGCCTTGAGCTTGTCCTTGGTCTTGATGGACGGCTTGTGGCCGCGGAACTTGCCGGCCTTGACCACGAACGCCGAGTTGCCGCCGCGGCGCTTGTCCAGCACGCGCGTGGACGCGATGCCCGCGCTCTGCGTCGCACACACCGCAGGCAAAAGCGACGCCGTCGTCTGTGACGAGGCGCGGCGGGCCGCCAGCAGCAGCGTCGTCAGCATGGTGTCCTTGATGTGGGTGGGATTTGGCACCGTAGATATGGAGCAACTTGGTGTGGGTCTTGCTGGTCCAATGGCGCAGGCAGAGTGATGGTCCAAAGAGTGTGGCTCTCCGCATGAAAGTCTCCGATAACAAAACCAGGTGAGATATAGGATATATTTCAAAATACGGTATATTCGGATGGTAGTCAGACCAAGAAGGGGGGAAGTGACGATTATGCGTGCGGGAACTTGCGGAAGCCGCACTGCACGCCGTTGGCGGCCACGAGCCCCCACTGGGACTTGCCCTTGAAGTAGCACGTGCCGCCGTTGTAGTTGGCCCAGCTCCAGCGCTCGCAGCCCTTGAAGTTCTTGCACAGCGAGCCGCACTTGTCGGCGCCGCCCTGTCCAGAGCCAATGTCCGTACCGCTAAAGTCGCAGTTGCTGCCCCAGAACACGTCGTCGCCCGCCGCGTACGTGAAGCAAATGTCGTTCCAGAGCTTGTCGCACGCCGCCACTTCCACCACGACGCCGGTCGAGGAGATGGCCGCCACGCAGGCGACGAGAGCTACAGTCGAAGAGAACGAGCGCATGGTGGTGTTGATAGGATGTAGGATACGCCGCTGCGGGTGTGAAGAGGTCGGCGTGTTGGTGAATGAAGTTGGAACTCAACACAACTGAGCCAGCGCCGGTGTGTGGGAATTTTGGATTGTGGACGGCTGATGGCTGACCCAGGATACTGGGTGCCACCTGTGTGAGTCACGCACGGCAACGAGTTGAATGCTAATCGGATAGGCTAATTAGTTCTGAGAAAGGCGACATGTCGCTCTCAGTTTATGCTTGGCTCCGAGGAATATCTTGAGTTGCTTGCTGTGTGACCCGCAGTGGTTAGATCGGAAACTATAGTGGAGCACTGTAAGTATTCATGATGATTGGATTGATTCACAGATTGGACTTGGACCTGCGGTTGGATGTGTCTACACGGAGGAAATGAGAGAGATGGGAATCTCTATGCCAGTTGCAGCAACTGGGCCACGCTCTGGCTGTAGACAAGCGCAAGCGCCGTGCGCACGTCGTCGTTGCGCGTCTTGATGAGCTCATTGAGCAGTGGATACAACCACGGCAAATGGCGCTGGAGCTGCTCAAAACAACAACAATAACAATCAGTCTCTGATCCTTTGTCCCCTCGAAAACTCGTAACATAAACTCACCTCCTCGCCGGAGAACTGCGCGATCTGCGTCAACACGCTCACCATCAGACTCGTATACCGCGTCACACGCTGCGCTGCGTCCAGCGGCACACCAGGAGCAGCTCCGGATCGACCAGGCGGCTTCGCTGTGGTCCACGTGAGGTACTCGTCAAAGGTCTGCTTCACGAGCAGCGTCATTTGTCGTCGAGCGTCGTCCCGCTTCTTGGCGTCGTGGCCTGGCGCCGTGATGTAGCTGAACAGCACCTTGAGGTACTCGTCCTTGCCCTGCACTTCTTGGAACAACACGTTCGGCAAGTCGTCCTCGCCTGGCGGGCCACGAGGGTCCAGACGGCCGTAGATCCAGCCCTGCGACGCCAAGTAACGTCGCAGCTCCAGCGCGTCGTTGACTTTCCGAGCAAAAGCAAAGCTCTCTCGCAGCGACAACTGCAGGCTCAGCGTGTGGCCTTCACTCAGCGCGAGGTTGCGAGGCAGTTTGGACACAAGCACAGTGCCCAGGACCTTCTGCAACGCCAGGATCACGATCAAATGCGTGCGCGACGGGATCTTCTGGGCGTTCACCTCGTCTTCCGTGACGACCTTGGACGGGAATGACGCCGTGAATTTGAATCCCAAGACGCTCGGCACCGACGGGTACATTGCGATGAGCTGTGGAGCACGCGGCGACAGCAGCGCAGGCGGGTGCTGGCTGGCGGCTTCGTTTTGCTGCATCGCGAAGAAGATCCACGTCGGCTCAGCACGCGAAAGAACTGATCGCAGCTCGTCGGCGATGAGTCCCCACACGTCTTCCGGGAACTTGTGGCCGTGGACCACCAGCATGTTCTCCAACGCAGCCGCTGCGGCCGCCGCGAGGTCTTCTTCACGGTCGTTGGTGTCCATGCACTTGCCCAAGAGGAACAGCACTTCAGGTAAGAAACCCACATTGTCGTAGAACAAACCGTAGGTCTCCAGTAACCGCTCGAGACACAGCGTGGACGTCGACTTGTGGATAGTGGAGCCGAAACGCTCCTTGCTCAGCGCGAGCTTGAGTGGTGGACGCGAGCTCTTCTCAACGAACACTTCCAGGTGGCGCAGCTCGTCCAACAGCGGAATCAACACGCCCTTGAAGACAAGCGACCACAGGCCAGGCGTGAACTTGGAGCCGTGGCGTTCCAGCGAGTCGTACAGCGCATGAACTGCCGTGAGGCGTACGTCGAGACGTCGGTCAGACGCCAGCGTCGACAGCGCAGTGAGCACAGGCCACCACACACGCGTGTGGAGAGCCGAGTCGTTGTATACGCCCGAGATGGCGCCGTCCACGAATACAGGCGACGTGAGAGTTGAACGACGGCGACCCGTCGGGGTAGATGGTGGCGACAAGGCTGCGATCTCCTCCTCCAGCGCACGCGTCGACTCCTGCTTCTCGTATCGCAGCGGCCGTGGCACGCTCGCCTCACCAGTGCCGTTCGACGCACCAGCGGAGCTTGGCTCGTTTTGCTTGGTCTTCTTCTTGAAGCCGACACGCTTAGCGGCCGCAGCTTCCAGTAGTCCCTTCTCGATCACTTGCGCGGTCGCGAGTTTCTCAAAGCACACAGTTTCCAGCATACCGATCGAGTCGACACTCAATTGCGTCAGGCCAACGTGCTCTTCACCGCCACGCTCGACGTCGTCACTTCCGCACACTGCAAACGCCAGCAGACACTCGACAGCGTCGACAAACACCTCGATGATACGGTCGAAATGCTGATCCAGGATACGCTTGGCGATCGTAAAGCCGAGCTGCACGATGCGGTCGGCCGTGTCCTGCTTGCCACCATCCCCGTGCTCGTAGGTCTCTGCTGCGACTCGCAGCACGCCCCAGATTGTCTTCCATCCAGAACGAATATTCACAACTCGAGCCAAGATCATATTCTCGACGCAGCGCAGCACGAGCTCCTTGATGTCCGTCGACAGCGCGTTGGCCATGATAACCTCGAATGGGGTAAGGAAGAGACGCTGGAAGTTGAAATCCTTGAGCTCCTCCTTCTCCAGGAACTTCATGCTCAGCTGACGCAGCGAGTCGATCGCGTACATGGCGATCGACAGGTTGTCGTGGCAGCCGATCGTCGTGAAGTGACGCGAGAGCACGCGCCACGTGGACGCCCACACCATACGCGACCGCATCGGCATGTTCATGTCCGCCACTTCGACCAGCTTCTGCAGCGAGAACACGCGGGGCGGCGAGAACAGCATGGCGCCGTCGCCACGACTGTGGTGCGACTGCAACGCGACGCCACGGCCGTTGTTCACACCCGAACATTCGCTGAGAGAGACCACGCAAAGCTGCACCACGAACTCCTGGACGGCCGTGTCGCTGAGCGAGACCGAGCTGCTGAACACACGGTCGCTCGCCAGCGCGTCGATTTCGGCCATCACACGCGCAGCATTCTCGTCCTCGACCGCAGGGTTGAACTGGTCGTCCGAACCCGCACCCATGCCTCCTCCCATGCCGCTCATGCCGCTACCGCCGCCACCACTGTCGCGATGCGACGGAGACACGCCGGACGTGGATCCACCAAAGGCACCGCCTCGTCGGGACACACTGCTCGAACCGCTCATGCTGGACGTGGACGACGACGGAGTCGCGAGGCCACCGCCTCCGCCACTCCCTTGGTTGAAGAAGTCCACGTCGCCATGGAGGCCCTGAGCGTGAGTCTGTAGACGCGCAAGCTGCGAGATACACTGCAGAATGTCACGCCACGCGTCGCCCAAGTAGTTGCCCTCCTTCACGCTGATGGAGATCAACGCCTTGATGGCTTCAATGTTCTTGGGACGCATGAGTCGCGAGCCTGTGGTATGCAGCGCCGTGAACTTGGATAGCACAGTGACAAACGCGTCTCGTTCCGACGGCATGTCGAGACGCGACGACAAGTGGATCGCGTGCTTGAACGAGTTAAGACACAACTGGATCGCCACGGGCGCATCCGAGCTCTCGAAGATCACGGAGCAGCACGCCAGAAGAGGTGCCCACACCGTCTCAAACATGGGTCTCACGTGGCTCATCTCCGTGAATTCGGTGACGAGGTGGAACTGGCTTGTGCTGGACGGCGTGCCGTTGGGCGACGTCATGCCTGCGCCATTCGATGCCGATGATCGAGGCGACGACGCGGCACCACCGCTTCCCATGGCTGGGTTGCGACGCTTGAACAACGCTTCTGACTGGCGCACCATCGACTCACGCTCCTTGATGTATGCATCACGACGCTGGCGGTCCACGACGGCACTGGATGCACCGAAGATCGACGAGCTCGCGCTGTTCTTGCCACCCAGTGCCTTGCCCTTGCCGCCGCCTTGACGAGCCTTGGCGTCCATGTCTTCCTTTAGCGAAATCGGGTCTTTCTTGATTCGGTCGTAGATACCCGTCAGGTAGTCCTCAGGCAGATCCTCGCCGTTGTTGATGCCGCGGTTGTTGCGCACGAAGCCGTCGCGCGTCATCTTCTTCTCTTCTGGCACACTCGGGTTGTGCAGATCCGTCTGCAACATGATGATCGAGAACGACAAGATGAACGCCGTGTCGGCACTAGGGAAGATGCCTGGCTGGGCCGACGAGAAGAAGCGTTCGGCAAACTTTTCCATCATACGATCGATCTTCTGCGACTCTCCCGGCAGTCGAAAGCCCGCGAGGAAGTGACGAATCGCGACGTCGATCTCGAGGCCGGCAAAGTCCATCATATCCACGTACTCGTGGAGCACCTTGACGCAGAATCCGTTCTGGTACTGCTGCTCCTTGCCAAGGTACTCACCGACTTCGGTCATATCTAGCTTCTCGTGGTTTTCATGGAGGAAACGAGCGACATCGCGTGGTGTTCCCTGGCCCAAGTGGCCATGCTGCACGAGATACTGGATACCGGCACTCGGTTTAACGTTGAACTTGAGAATGCCTGTCGCGAGTTCTTCCTGTCGACGTTTCTTGCGGTCGAAAGCTTCGACAGCCGACATTGTAGAAGATGCAGGGGCTTGCGAAGGCGTTGGAGGCGCCGCCAGAGCCGATGGTGCGATGCGGTCTTCTTCGCTCTCGTCCCGCTGCTGCTGCTGAAGCTGGGCCTCCTTGTTCTTTCTCTCGGTCTCAACAAAGTTCGCCGCCTTCTTCAGCGACGCGACGGTCGCAGTTAAACACTCGAGGCCCTTGAGGACAAGCGCGGCGTCGTTTTGCTGCACCTTGAGACGCACACTGGACGACATGTTGGCGTACGCCTGCGCGCTTTCCTTCTTGCCCTTGGCGATCTTAGCGAGCGCGTCGATAATCTGCTTGAACAGGTCGTTCGTGTTCCAGTCGCAATCGTAGTTCAGGAAGATCTCTCCGAGGATCTGGCCGTCGTCGCAAATGTTGTTGAGCACTTCGAGCACGAGCATCTTGTGCTCAAAGCTCGAGACTTCACTCTGCAAGATCCGCAGGAAGATACTGGTCACGAAGATCTCGATCTCGGCCTTGAGGTGGCGCTTAAAGTTGTTGATCAGCACCAGGAAAAGCTGCAGCGATAGTCCGACGATCTGCGTGTAGTTGGACGTACAGTTCTGCAGCAGCGACTGGCACAAGTACTGGCGGATCGCGTGGATGAAGCGTTCGCCGCGACGGAAGGAAGGTCCGGCGTTGTTGATAATTGAAAGCACGAGTTCCAGCGACAAGATCTTGCTCTGGAACGCGAACGGATCGTCACTGGGCCCGCCGCTGCCGCTGCCTCCACCGCCGAATCCTGAGAGAGACGACCCGGACGGTGAGTCTTCTGCGACGGACCGCATCGAGATTCGGCACAGCGAACGGAAGAGCAGGAAGGCGTCCTTGTGGAGAACCGATGGGAACGATGGCGCGAAGATTGTCGAGTTGTTGACATTGTTGCTGTTGTTGCCGTTGCTGGAGCGCGAGCCGGACGCTCGCGATGCACTAGGCGCGGGTGGCGGCGTCGACGACTCGTTCTTGTCGGTCGACGGCAAGGAAATCAGCATACGCCGTGCGACGTCCGGATACAACGCGGCGTTGGGCGCGCTCACGAGCACGCTGGCGTCTCCTCCACTGCTGCTGGCGACCGACGAGAACGACGCCGTTTTCGATCCTCCGTTGTCGATCTCCGGCGTCGCGTTGTTGCTGTTGGTGCGGCTGTTGCTGTCGCTGTGCTTCTGCATCTCGCGCAGCGTGGCCTCGGTCTCTTCCTGCACGCGCTGGTCAAACGTCTCCATGCGCTGGAACACAATCGCGATGATCTGCTGCAGTGTGGCCTTGGCGACGGTCTGGTTCGTGTTGTTCTTGCTCACCAAGTGGATGTGGTAGCTCGCGCGCACGGCCTTGAGCAGCGAGTGCTCGTGCACTTCACACGTCGGCGTCGTCACGGCCGTCAGCAGCACGCGCAGCACTTGGACTTGCACGGTCTCGTCTGGGTGGTCGTTTGTATCGCAGATCACTTCGATGATGCAGTCGATGAGCTTCCAGTTGTCCTCGTTGAGCGCTGACGCGCCGTCTCCTTCCGCATCTCCTCCTGCTCCACCAGCACCGCCACTCAGCACATCGCGTGAGCTTCCAGAGCCGCTGGCACCAGCAGCACCGCCGCCAGGACCCGAGTTGAAGCCCTTCTTGCCGTACTTTTGCACCAATCGCTTGCGGATACTCTCCGGAATCGAGCCGTTGCCCTTGAGGAAGCCAAACGCCAAGAACTTCTCAATACAGTCCAGCGCGATCGCTACGAGCTTGGCCTGGCGCGTGAGCACGGCCAGCAGAAACGGCTCGAAGGGCACTTCGTTCGCGCCGCCGATGCCGCCCACGGCCGACGCGCCGGCGCCATTCTCCTGGTTCTTCGTGCGTCGCTCGAGCGCCGCCGTCATGTCGGTTGTGGCGGCGTCAATCACATCCTTGAGCTCCTTCTGGTTACGCGGCACGAGCTTCTTGAGCTTGGCCAGCGACTTGAGCACCTGCGCCTCCATGGTTTACGGCGAGGCTTGTAGTAGGCGTAACTCGGTCAATATGGACCACCACACGCCGAGAAAGGCTACGATGTGAGCTCCACGATGAGGAGACACGTACGCGCGTGGTGTATATGCACGCAGAGAGATGGCACGCGCAGGATCCAGCCACAGAGCACGAGCGTGGCGGCGGCGTCGTGGCGCGCGTCGGCTTCTTCAATTTCGTAACGCACCGCGCTTGGGAGACCCCCTCGGGACACTCGGACTCACCCTATTGGGGGAAGAGCTTTTTACGAACAGCTATTTACGAGTTCAACCTAACCTGTAAATACATATATTAGGCTAGCCTAGTACTTGTCAAGGCAACGAAAGGCTAACGAGGCTAGCTCATGGAAACGGCTCACCTGATCATTGGCTGGAAATTGCGTCCATTCACGAGCTTCAGGAAGAGCGACGAAGATGCTGACGCTGCGCGGCCTCCGACGCGCGCTGCACGCCGCCGCTGCGTTGCCCGCCTCCTCCACCACTAGCCACGGCCGTGCGTCTTCGTTGCCGCGCCTGCAGCGTGGCTATTCGTCCAGAAACGTGAGAGGAGCTGCCCGCATGTGGGCAGCTACACAGCCATCGCAACGCCATTTCCACACGACGCCACTTGCACTGGATGCCGCGTCAACTGCCAGTTCCGCTACGAATACCAAGAGCTCCAAAGAGCCAGTAACTGCAGCCTCCTCCAAGCGCAAGATGCCTCCTCATTGGAACGTGCACCAACAGATCAACGTGGAGAAGGCGCCGCTGCCGCTCGTGTTCGAGCGCCTGTGTGAGGAGATCGACAGCCGCGGGACGTCCATCCGCCAGCGCCAGGCCATCGACGCGTTCTACTACTTCTGCGCGCAATACGCAGCAGCCCAGGAGCCGGAATTCATTGTGCGCGTCGTGGATTACTTTGAAGACGCGCTGCTCGCGCCTGCCAAGCACAAGCTCACGCACCACAAGACGCCGTTGAGCGAGTCGCTGAACGACGGCGTGTTCACTGCCGTCGTGCGCTTGCTTGTGGTGCAAGGAAACATCACGCGCGCGTGGGAACTCGCCCATGAGCTGATGGAAATGGGCAGTGGCAAGATGCATTTCCGCATCGTCGCGCCGATCCTCGAGTACGAGTGCCGCCAGGGCGAGTTCCTGTCGGCGATGACGCGCTGGCAGAAGCTCAAGACGCTCGAGATGGAGTGGACCAAGACCATGGAGGACACGCTCATCCAGATGATCATCGCGTGCCAGCGCCACCACAGCCAAGCCAACGCGGAGTCAATCTCAGTGGACCACATGCAGGAGCTGCTGCGGGACTTGGGCCTCGCCACACGAGAGGTCTCTCCAGATAACGCCTCCCGCCTGAGGCACGCGTTCACGGCGACAGGCTGCAGCGTCAAGGTGCTGCCTAGCAACGACTCGGTTACGCCTGCGTGTGGCTCGTGCCACTCGCAGCTCCAGAAGATCAAACCGACAGAAGCCGAACGTCGCAAGCTCATGCGTGCGATTGAGAACGGCGTGTCGCTCAAGATGAAGAACGTCGCCACGACGACCAAGGAGTTCCTGCTGCCGTTCAAGCGCTGGCTCACGAGCAAGCACGCCAAAGCCAAGCGCGCCGGCAAGCTCCACTACATCCTCGACGGGCCGAACATCGCGTACTTGAACCAGAACTTCGACAACGGCAGCTTCCGCTTTGACCACGTGGACATGGTCGCGCGCCAGCTCCAAGCCGAAGGCCACGACGTGTCCATCACGATTCCGTTCTCGTACTTGGAGGAGACCTCGAAGCTGTACATCCGCACGCGCAAGGCCAAGGAGATGCGACGCAAGGGCAAGGTCGCGACGCGCCAGCAGTCGCCCGAGGACAAGGCGACGATCGAGCGATGGCGAGAGGAGAACCTTCTCTTCAGCTGCCGGACCGACTACCTGTCGGACGATATCTTCTGGTTGTACGCCAGTGCATTGCTAGGCGACGAGGCGCTCGTGGTGACCAACGACCAAGGCCGCGACCACGTGTTCGCGTTGCTGAACCACCGCACGTCGGGCATGACGACGACCGACCTGAACGACGAGAACCGCGTATCCATGGACCTGCTGGACCGGTGGCGCGAGTCGTCGATCGTGAACATTGAGATCCAGCACGGCGAGCTCACGCCCGAACAAAAGACTGAGCTGGAACAGCTTCAAGCCCAAGCCGACGAGCTCGTGAATGACAAGGGCGTGATCATCCCCGTGGAGGCTGTGCGGCTGATCCACCCGGCGCCGTTTTCTCGCGTGCCGCAGATCTCCACGGACGGCCAGCAGCTCCACTTTCCCATCGCCGACATCGCAGAGACCGGCCACACAAAGTGGCTGTGTATCCACCAGCCACAGCAGCCGGCAACTGCTACTTCAGGAGCCGTTGAAAATGACTTGGAATAAAGGAATGGTTCTTGATGTGACTGTCTATTTGTGATTGTATCGTGGCTTTACAGGTGAGAGCGTCTCAGTCTTGGCAGACAGTTCTGGAGCGGAGCCAAGTCTAATGTACGTACGGCCAATACTTGTACCATCAACTTCCGTTTCTCAGCCCGGGAGCCAAGATTGGCCGTCGCCAAATAACAGCGCCTCACGTCCTGACGCCCTGTGCGTGATGACTATTTTAGCTCTTCGACCACGATGTCATGAACAAAACCGACTTACAGGCATTCTACCACTAGCCTCCAAGCGCCATTGATCGCAAGCCACGCCCGACAAGTGGGCGTAGGCCACCTCAGTCTTCGACCTTCAGCAACCCACGACGCAGACGCAGCCTCACGATGAAGGCCGCCGCCGGGCCTTCGGCCGCCGCGCTCACGCGTGGGCTGAGCCGCCGAGACACCATCCGCGAGACCATGGCAGTTGAGCTCGCCCCCGTATCATACGCCGTAGTCTTCACAGGTCTCCACTCCATCCACGCCGTCTGCGCCATCTACTGCTTCGCCGCCGCCAAGCTCTTCCAGGCCTTACCTGCAACAACAATCATGTACTACCTCGACTTCTACGCGGCCACGCTGCCGTCCAAGCACTTTGGTACTGTC
>JAADXB010000175.1:0-20552 GCA_023337495.1 Pythium diclinum | reverse complement strand
GTCTCCGACATGTGCCTTTGGGTTGAAGTGGTCTGTGGATGTCGCACTGCGGCGAGGTTCCAGATCCGTCCAGCGGCCGATCAGCTCGCGCCTGCAGCAGGCACTGCGACACCATGCTCAGTAGTATAGGGAACTCTCCAGCACGAAGGCCGCACGCAACATGTCGCCAACTCAGCTGGAGGCAGCAGGCAAAGGAGCCGCTGGATGGAGCCGCTGAGGGCGGCGCTTCAACATGGGTACAACTTGCATCTTTGCGACAAAGGAAACGTGTCCCAGATTCAAGACACTATTTAGGGTCATATCCTGATACTAAAAGCCCTGTTTGTATGGAAAACCTTGCCGAACCCTATTTCATCTAGGACACACCACAGTAAAGTAGGATTTTGGGTACACTTATGGATCCCCTCCTTGTTGCTGATCAGTGAAAGGGAACCGTAGAAGATCGAACGGATCCACTCACTCGCGCAGGAGAGCGATTGAGATTCCTCACTCTGCGATTCGCACCTGCCTCCCCAAGCAACCACCACCACCTCCTCCTCCTCCTCTTCCTGCCCAAGCACCATGAAGGACGCGGACGCCGGCCCTCGCGTCATCCGCTTGCCGCCGTACAAGTACGTCCACGTGCTGGACACCAACTCGAACGTCTCGCGCGTGCTCGCCGGTCCGCTGACCTACACGCGCCAAGAGCATGAGCAAGTGCTGACGCTTGCGCCGCAGAACATGATCGTGCTGCCGGCCCAGCACTACGTCGAGATCCTGAACCCAGTCGTGCGCTCGGCCGACAAGAAGGAGATCGTGTACGACTCGTACAACCAAGCCAAGCTGCGCCACGGTGAGATCGAGTTCCGCATCTTCAATGAGTACCCAGATCCGTTCCCGCTGTACCCGGGCGAAGAGCAAGTCGGCAGGATCAAGCAACTGTCGCTCGTGCCCGTGGACTCGGCGCTTCGAATCCGAGCCACGCGCAAGGCCGACGACCACGAAGCTGGCGACGAGTGGCTCTTCGTCGGCCCTGCGACATACTACCCACGCGTGGAGCAGGAAGTCGTCGCCGAGGTGAAGGCCATCATCATCCAGAAGAACGAAGCCATCAAGTTCCGTGCGGAGAAGAGGTGCAAGGACTCACTGGGCATCGAACGAGCGGCCGGTGAAGAGTGGCTCGTGCGAACGCCCGGTGCGTACTTACCACAGATCGACGAAGTGCTCGTGAGTGTGGTCAGCGCTCGCATCCTCACGGACCGCAAGGCGCTTCACTTGCGTGCGCTGCGCACGTTCAAGGACGTGTATGGCATCCAGCGAAAGGCCGGTGAGGAGTGGCTCGTCACGGCCGAGATTGCCGAGACGCACGTCCAGGACGTGCATGAAGAGATCGTGGGCACGGTCGAGATCATCACGCTGACGAACCGCCAGTACTGCGTCGTCGTGGACCCCATTGTCGACGGTGTGCAGAGGCGAGGCACGCGTGAGCTGCGCAAGGGCGAGATCTCGTTCTTCTTGCAGCCAGGCGAGCAGCTTGAGAACCACAAGATCGAAGACGTTTTGATCCTTGGCGAAGACGAGGCTGTCTTGCTGCAGGCAAACGAGTCGTTCCTTGAGAAAGAGGAGGGCAAGGACACGAAGCGTGAAGCTGGAGAGCGCTGGATGGTGCACGGCCCACGCGAATATATCCCGCCGATCCAGGTGCAAGTGCTGGAAGTGCGCAAGGCTATCCCTCTCGACTCGAACGAAGGAGTGTACGTTCGAGAGAAGAAGACTGGTCACGTGCGTGCTGTCAAGGGCGAGACGTACATGCTTCAGCCGACCGAAGAGCTCTGGGCCAAGTACTTGCCGCCTGAGGTCGAGGAGCTCTTGGCTTCCCAGCGTGCTGGATCTGCGTACGTCGAAGATCCCACCAAGCGTCCAACTTGGCGCACGAATCTGCCTAGCGGTCGTGTTCGCGACCCTACGCAGCTTGTGAGCTTCGAAGTCCCACACAACGCTGCGGTGCAGGTGTACGACTACAAGACCAAGTCGTCTCGCATCCTTTTTGGCCCGACGCTGGTCATGTTGGACCCAGAAGAGCAGTTCACGGTGCTGCGTTTGGCTGGTGGTGTGCCCAAGTCCCCCAACGTCATCAAGACGCTGTGTCTGCAGCTCGGTCCTGACTTCATGCGCGACCAGATCATCGTCGAGACGTCGGACCACGCGCGACTGAACCTCACAATCGCGTACAACTGGCACTTCAAGGTGAACCCGCAGGACCACAACGAAGCGGCCAAGGTGTTTAACGTCAAAGACTTTGTCGGCGACGCCTGCAAGACTCTCGCCTCTCGCATCCGTGGCGCCGTGGCTGTGGAGTCGTTCGACCACTTCCACAAGCACAGTGCCAAGATCATCCGCACGTCGATCTTCGGTACCGACGAGAATGGAAAGCTGCGGCCAACGCTCATGTTCGACGCCAACAACCTCTGCATCACGAACGTGGATGTCCAATCGGCTGAGCCAGTGGACGCTCTCACGCGAGAGAGTCTCCAGAAGTCCGTGCAACTGGCGATTGAGATCACCACCAAGTCGCAGGAGGCACGCGCCAAGTCACTCGCAATGAAAGAAGAGGAAGAGGCCAAGGGCCAGTTGCTCACGCAGCAGCTCGAGAACAAGGCGTCGGCTGAGCAGGCGCGAAAGAACCTCGTGCAGCTCAGTGCCGAGTGTGCCGCCGTCGAGGCGGAAGGTCAGGCAGTCGGTAAGGCCAAGGCCGCCGCGCAGGCTGCTGAGATCGAAGGCCTCGCCGCCGTGCGACAGGCCGAGCTGCGGTCCCAGGCCGACCACATCGTCCACGACGCCAACCTCAAGCGTCTCCGGGAGGAGCACGAGCTCCAGATCGCGTACGCCAAGCAGCTCGCGGAGGTGGAAGTCCACAAGAAGCGCGAGCTCATGTCCATCGAAGCCGACAAGTTCCAACAAATGGTCGGCAGCATCGGCAAGGAGACGCTCGTGGAACTCGCGCGCGTCGGCCCCGAGAACCAAGTCAAGATGCTGGAGGCGCTGGGACTCAATGGCTACTTGATCACGGACGGCAAGTCGCCCGTCAATCTTGTGGGCACGGCCGAAGGCATGATCAGCAAGATCGCCAACGCGCCGGCTTGAGAAATGCATTGACAGACGCCTCTTGGAGCCAAGAGCCACTCGAAAAAAACAGATCGTGTAGCCATCTTGGCAGTGTATTCTCCGCATCTAAGAAAATGTATTGGATTCATGCTGTGTACCTCGTAGGCGTTTTTCTCCTACGTCTGGTTTCTTGTCTGACATGAGTTTTCAGCTCTGCCAAAATGTAACCACGTGGGTTACGCTTTCTGAGACAG
This sequence comes from Pythium diclinum, assembly GCA_023337495.1. Taxonomy (NCBI): domain Eukaryota; phylum Oomycota; class Peronosporomycetes; order Pythiales; family Pythiaceae; genus Pythium; species Pythium diclinum. The sequence goes on along the minus strand of JAADXB010000175.1, from coordinate 17,214 downwards.
TCTTCGAGAAGTTTGACTAGATATAACCAATCAAAATGTATCTGGATGTATTTCAGCGAATCATATCATTTCCCACGTCTTGGGCTCCTCTCCGCGCTTTTTGTGTCGCCGGGGGGGTTATGCAGCTGAAGCGTACCCTCCTTGAACGAGTCGCGGACTGACAGTCAAGTCTATCGGGCGTCTAACCTGCCAGTGGCGCGCACCCCTTTGCTGTGACGCGGTTGCCGATCAAGTCGCCGCGAATATTGAACCATCGCCACCAACAAGGAAGCGAGCGTGCACGTGCATTTCCATCGCCGTGCTTGCCTCCCGTCCCTTCGCGCGCATTCCACTCGATTCCTCGCTTCGTGCTGCGTCGTGTCGTGCCGCTTCCGCGTCGATTGGACCACAAGAAGCCACGGGATCACCCGCCAAAACGGGACTCTTCCTCACCCATCATCCGACCACCAAGAGCTGAGCTTTCCGCGACCTCTGCACCATGAGCGACAACTGGCACTTGGAAGTCAAGTTCCAAGGACGTCCCCTCACGCTCGTGGGGCGGCTGCCGGCCGAAAAGCGCACGCTACTGAAGGAATTCCCCAAGAAACTCGCGATCTCGACACGCGCCAAGCTGGCGGCGATCCCGTCCAAGGGATTCTTCTGCAAGTTCGTGGCCAAGCACGTCGAGGAGCTCAAGGTGTACATGCTCAAGAACGAGTGCGCGCTGTGCGTCAACTTCGTGGCGTCGACCTACAACTTCACGCTGTATCTGATCGTGCCTGTGTCGCTTCGCGGACTCAAGTGTCTGCATCGACTGAAGAAGAGCGGTGCGTCTTCGTGTGCTTCTTGGGATCGTATTGAACTTCAAGCGACTTGCGATGGTTTTGCTGACGTGATTGTGTTGTTGTGTGCGCAATAGGAGCTCCTGCGGACTCGATCAAGTCGCTTTGCACGGACCGTGAAGGTGTCGTGATCGGATTCATCGTGTCGGAAGTCAACCACGAGCTCGAGGAGAAGCTCGTGGAGCGCGAGAAGGTCATGCAGGAGATCGTGTCCACGGCCAAGGCGATTTCCCACACGTTTGGCGACGACCCGCTGCTCGAATTCGATCTGCTGATGGACCAACTGGAGACCAAGCCGTCGACCATTCCGGTGCGTCTGTTTGACTCTGTGTTTGTATGTGCTGGCGATTGAGCTGAAGGCAGACGATTGACACTGTGTGTTGCTGGCTGTAGATCTGCTCCAAGTTCATCCTCAAGCACGAGCAGCTCCACTCGAGGATACGGGAGAAGCTGATCGCGACCATCGAGGCGTTTGGCAGCACTAAGGGCAAGACGAATGTGTTGTTCCTAGTGCACGACGTGATCAAGTTGGTGCGCGGTGGCTGTCCGCAGGAAGAGCGCAATGCCAAGATGCACGCGTCGCCGCTTGTGCGAGAGCTCCACAAGGCGATGTATGCGATTGTCGAGAGGATACCCGACGACGCCAAGCAGAGCGTACGTTGAAGTGTTTCATGCGAATGACTGATTGATGGATCAATGGGTCAACTGACTGATGCGATTGATGTGATTCTCATGCGATTGCAGTCGAATGTCAAGGCCGTGTTCGAGTTCTGGACCAAGTGGGGACTCAACTACTCCACGCCACCAGTGGAAGAGGACGACGACTTGGGCTTCTACGATCCTTCGATTGCCACGCTGGACGCGTCACTGGAGCTGCTCGAGAAGGAGGGCAATCTGTCGTCGGATGCCTCGAGTTCGCCTGTGAAGCAGCAGTCTGCGCCTGCTGAAGTACTCGATTACATGAAGCGCCACTCGATGATGCCAGGTCCATGGGAAGTGTACCTGTCCAGAGCGACTAATCAAGAGCTCGAGGAGCTCGACAAGGCAATGTCGCTGAATGAGGAGTACCACAAGTTCAACCGCTGGAAGGAAGCAGACAAGGGCGGGCGACGCACGGGCGAATACTTTCTGCACCACTACGTGAAGACCCACATGCCGATGCTGCTGGTGCACACGTTCAAAGGAGCGCCGTTGCATGCCAAGCGTAAGCGAGTGAAGAAAGACCTCGAGATCTTCAAGGACGCGTTCCTGTGCACGTGGGATGGCATCGACGCGGCTGCACGAAGAGCGATTTCGGATGTGGAACGTCCCGTCATGGACGACATTTGGAGAAAGATGGAGAACGAGAAGTGCGTGAACGCGTCGGCGTTCGTGTTCGGCAAGATCCGAAGGATGAAGACCATCCTGTTCTCGCAGAATCCCGAGCTTGACCGCATTATTGCACAGATCTCGGACGAGAGTGATGTCAAGGCCGAGGAGCTGATCGATGATATGGTGCGCGTGTTCAAGCTCGACTCGATGGCGCGAGAAGGTCTGAAGAAGGTCAAGTACGTGCCCGAGCTGTGTAAGATCGCGAAGGAGCTATGTGATCGATGCCGAGATCGAATGGTCGCGAACCCGTCCGTGCACGTCGTGAAGCTGGCACAGAAGGCTGTGGCCAAGCGGAACCCTCGCAAGGCGTACTCGACGGCCATGAAGGTCATGATGATGCGACAGATGAAGCTGGCGTCCATGTTCGACAAGGAATCACAGTACGTTTGCCTCGCATCAGTACTGGATTCGATCCTCCAGTCGCTAACTATGTGTGTGTTCATTGTAGGAAACGACGACGACTCGAGGACTCCTCGCCGTCGGCCGAGACGGACGCGTCGATGTCACCGCACGAAGACCTCACGGATGCGGAACTCGCGGCTGTGAAGAAGCGTATCCCAAAGCCACCAAAGCTCAACTTCAAGAAGGTGGATTTGAGCACGATCACCTACCGAGAAAGCAACGACAACGGCACCGTCGGAGTCGCAGTGTCGGGCATTCCGAACGCTGGACGCGGTCTCTTCAACCTGTCCTCGCACGCGTGGCCAGCCTTCTCCGTCGTGTGTATCTTCGGTGTGCGTCGTATCACCAAAGAAGAACACCACGACGGTCTCAACAAGGTCGCCAAGTGTGGTGAGCTCGGTGAGACGTTCGTGGTCGTGAACGGCGCCGTGCGAGAGGTGGAGAAGTTCCAGATGCAGTACGGCCACCGCTTGACGCCGTTCGACGGTCTCGTTGATGCCGATGGCTCGGTCGGCGGCTTCCCGAACGACCGCGTGTACGAGTACCCGGCCGATATCTACTGGGACGCGTCTTCGTTCTACAACAATTGCATTCTCGTGCCAGGCTGTCTGATCGACACGCAGGACGACTCGGCGCCGATCATCCTGAACCAGTTGTACATCGTGACGTGGAAAGAGGTCGCGGTGCGCGAAGAGTTCTTCCTCGCGTACGGCACGTCGTACTACGAAGACGACGACAAGAACGAGAAGCGGTACCGATGAGTAGGAAGAGGCTCAGGAATAGTAGTAGGGCTGTAGAGACCGTCGTAGATGATGGAGGGAGGGAAGCCGACGCACAAACTGCCACGATACAGACGAGTGTACGCTACGGAAGACAAGACCAATACACTGCCGCTTCCTCCCTGTCGTGAGCTCGTCATTCATAGGATTTACATAGGCAAGTAGGCAAAAGACATGAAGGAAAGTTCTAGTAAATACATTCACATTACTGCTACGATGGGGTGGTAATACGGACTCATGAACGAAGCCCCGTGGCGTCTATTGCATTCCTTCGATCGGAATGCGGCACACGGGACACGTATGCTGCATGCGCAGCCACACGCGGACACAGTCGGCGTGGTACTGGTGGCCACACAGCAGCGTCGACGTCTTGCCGGACGCCGCCCCACAGTCCAGACTGCTGCAGCAGATCGGACACTCGGCGTCGCCGTCGGTCTCGTGTGTCTCGTGGTCGTGGGTCGAGTGGTCTGCGATGATGATGGGTGCCTGCTCGTTTGCGATGCTGCTGCGGCGTGGAGGTCCCTGTTCACTCACACTGCGTCGAAGAGGGCGGTGCTGGTGGTCGCCGCCGATGGTACGAAGCACGATCTTGTCGGCGACCTCTGTTCGTTGTCTCTCCACGTCCAGGAACGCGCTGATGGCGTCCCATGCGAGTCGCGTGGCGTCGCACTCTTCGTCTCGACCAAGCACCGCCAGCAGCAAGTCGTTGAGGAACTCCTGCATGACGTTGCACTGCACGAACTGGAGCACGACGCGGCTGTCGCTCCAGCGGCGCTTGGGCTTCTTGTACTGCGAGGACGCGGCGATGCGGCGCAGAGGCCCGCAGCACGCGAACTTGCGGCACGAACACGACGCGACTGTGGACTGGAGCGTCTTCTTGAGCAGCATGTACTCGCTCGGTGTCTTGGAGATCACCCACTTGTGGTGGACATCGCGGTCGGTCACGTACACGACGAACTGGTCCAGCAACAGCGACTGCGAGGACGCAACGGCGGCCACGTCAGTCGGGCTGGATGACGAGTTACTGCGAGACAGAGAGGAAAATGACGACGCCGCGCGACGCAGACGGCTGCGCTTCTTGTCGGGGGATGCTGTTGCTGTGGGTACCGCTGGCTTGCCAGGAGAGCCAGGCGTCACGACGACGTGTACTGGGGCCTGTGGGAGCTGCTCGGCGTGAGGAACAGGCACGGAAGTGGCGCCATATTTGCTGTTGTTGTCGATCATAGGGGCGCCCGTGTCCAGGAAACCTTCCAACGAAACGAAGACCATGGTGACTTTGTTGGTGTTGAATCAATAGTGTTGGGAAATGGTTGGAGGATCCGCCAACAAAACTGAGCTCTGATCTGATTGCGTTGTTGGACGGGTCGGATATGTTTCCGTTGGGTTCTTGTGTCGGCGTTGTGCAACTTGCGTGCGGATCTGTCTCGGCGACCAGGCGAAGGTTACGCTTTCCAACGTTGGTCTGGCGCGGAATGGCTTCGTTGGCGTTTGTTTGTTGGCGTTTGATGGCGAGCCTGGCGCACGTTGGAGAGCAGGGTTCCAGGTTCCAAGCACTGAAAACGGAAAGCGAGGAATGTCGCGCCGTGCAAAGGCGAGACGCCAACAGATGCAAAGCTGCGCTTGGATGAGGAAGCCACTCAAATGCGCGGGTCACAGCCGGCACAATTAGACGACGCATGACTGTGAAACCGTGAAACGTCAGTCGTCAGGTCGCACGCCAGAACAGAGTGCTGGTCAAGCTGACACAGACTATCTACATCATTACACTCGCTCTTGACTAATGTGACACCGCTCTCAAACCTACTGACCATAGTTATTCAAACCTTGCGATCTGCCTGCGTGCGGTTCTGAACTCCCATCCTCAACTTCCACATCATTCTGCTGCCAGTGATTGGGTGGATGTCAAATCTGCCTCCAAACCAGCTGGCATCCCACACCACCCGTATTTTACCGTAACTTTCTGTAGTTCAAAATCGCATCCGTAAAATACACGCCCAATCTTCCCCTCCATTCTCCCGCCTGTTCCCAACCAACGGGTGGCTCCGAACCCCGACTTGCGCAAGCTCGAACTCTCTATTAGGACTGACAGTCAACTGTATCCGGAAGTTGTGTACTGTACCCCGTCACCATGAGCAGCTCAGCTACACATGGCTCCACTGCCCATGATCTCAGCGCCTCAACGGCGATGGTCGCGGCCGCCGATCTAGGCTGCGGGCTCTGCCGCAAGCGCACAGGCGAGCCCGTGACCAAGCTGTGCCATGGGTGTGGCCTTCCGCTCCATATCTCCTGCGCGCAGCACGTCGCTGGCCGCGAGTGTGAGCTCGAGTTCGGCTTCCCATTGCCCACCGTGTTCTGCTCCAAGCGCTGCTACGACGGCGACTTCCTGGGCGGCAACGACGACGACAGTAGTGTCAGCGGCCAGAATGGAGGCAAGCGCTGGTCGCCGCAGGTGCCGAACGAAGTGACAGCGGCGCTCACGCTCAAGATCGGCGACGTGAGCCGCACGTCGCGCAAGCATTTGTCCATCACGACGTTCCGGTTCTTGCTGTCGGAAGGCTTCGACGTGTTCAAGGCCAAGGTCAATAGCCGCACGATCAAGGAGCTACAGACCCACGCGAGCGACCCGCACGTACGCGAAGACACAGCGATCTACATCCGACCGGGCGTCCATTCGAAGCAGGCGGAGCTCGTGGAGCTCACGGAAAAGAACTTTGAGACGCGCATCCGCAAGACGTTCCGCAACTTCCTCAAGCGCAAGGCCACGCAGACAGCAGCGGCTGCGGGCGTGGCGGCCCTACGGCAGGAGCAGTTCGAGTGCGATATCTACACGTACGTGAAGAAGACGTCGGCTGTGCGTCGGCGCAACAACGCGTCTTCGGCGTTGGCTGCTGGTGATGTGGACGCCGTGGGGCTACAGGCAGTGGGGCGTCCAGGCGGCGTCAAGATCCTCAATGGACTCGCAGTGCAGCACGACCTCATGCAGCAACATCGTCTGCGTGGCGACTACGCGGACAGCGCAGGCGGCGCAACGAGTGAAGGCCAGGACTCGTTCGACGGGTCGGTGGTCGGCTCCACGACCGTCGGAGCCAAGCGCCGTCTGAGCGAGATGCAGTCCAGAGACGGCGTTTTGGGCGCTGGTCTCGACCAGGGAGGTGACGTGGCGACTCCCGGATACAAGAGCATCCGCATGATCCTCAACGGCTCGGTGGTGGCAGTTAAAGTGAACGTCGCCGACTTAGTGGCCGCATTTGGTACTCAGCCAAGCGTGCTTCAAGCCGCGTTCGGAGACAGTGATGCTGCCTCTGTCTCCGTGAATGGAGACGCGATGCATTGCTAAGGACCTTTATACGTTGGATGGATTCAGTCTACTAGTAATGTATTTAAGGTTCATGTACTTGGGTGGGAAATCAGCTAAAACTACTCTGTGCATGCATCTTCTTCCTATCTCGTCGTCGAGAGGCTTCTTGGCGGCGGGGTCTTCTTCTCTGGCTTACAGTTCGTCCGTATCTACTACTACAATTCTACTTTCTACAGTACACGTCACCTGGCAAAATCGCGGAGCAAGCGACAAAATCGTGGGGCGGACGCGATCAAAAGTCAGGTCCCATGGGGTCGTAACTCGACTGCGACCACGTCGCTTCACGGCGTGGCGGTGGCGGGCGGCGAGGCGGCTTGGCGTCGTCCATGCTCTTCATGTACCGGTACTGCTGCTGATGGGCTCCTCCAGGCGACGCAACTCCGTACGGACCTTGCTGAGGACCTGGAAGACCTTGGGCTTGGATCTGGTGCGGATGCAACGCCTGTGGAGGCATCTGGTGGTACTGGTGAGCCTGTGGGACGAACGGAGCCGCGTGGGGCATACCGAAAGGCGCGTGCTGCGCCATGACTTGCTGCTGCGATGGCTGGTACTGCGCGTGGTACTGCTGCTGCTGCTGGAACTGGTGCTGCTGCATCGAGACCTTGTCGGCAGCCGCGGACGCCGAAGTGCCAGGCCCACCGACGTTGGCGTACGCGTCGCCCATGAAGCCCTGCTTGGCTGGCGGCGCACCCGAGCCAGCGAGTTGCGATGACCACTCGAGCGTGTTGCTCTCCACGGTTCTCAGGTCGCTCTCGCCGTGGGCAAAGCGGCACTCCTCCTTGGTGAAGTTGCAGCAGCCCTTGAGGTAGTAGTAGCACAACTCGGTCTTGTAGTTCTGGAGCCGTGGTGCCGTCGTGGGAAGCGCCGGTGGGACGGCAGGTCCACTGCCTGCACCGCTCGCACTGCCAGGTCCTGCCGCATTCTGGCCCAGCAAGGCGAGACCGTCACGCAGATCGTTCTCACCGTGGGCCAGTGGACACTCGCGACGCGACTTGGGGCAGCTTCCTTCAAGCCACAACGGACACATGCGCGACTTGTAGCTCGTGCTGGACGTGTGCTTGACGACGTTGGTGCGAACGAGATCGCTCTCACCGTGGGCGAACGAACAGGTACGACGCGTCTTGTTGCACTTGCCCTGAAGGTAGTACATACACATCTCGGTCTTCCAGTTGCTACCTCCGGCGGTCGCACTGGCGCCCGCAGCTTGGTTGGCCTGCTGGTTGCCCACAAGCCCGGACGAGCCCGAACGGTGAATCGATCCAGGCGCGCCCGACGCCTTCTGTCCGCCAGTTCCAGCTCCTGGACCGCCGGTAACTGAGACCTCAGGTGCCAGTGCTGGGTTGAATGTCGGGTGGCGCTGCAAGATCCGTTCGATGGCACCGGAGACCTGGCCGCCGGCGTCCTTGAGAAGGGACTCGAGCTCTTCCATGGGGATGTTCTCGAACATCTCGCTCAGCAGCGACAGCGTCAATGGTGCGATCGGCGTGCTGGCTGCCGACGTGGCAGTCGTCGTCACGGTCGTGGACATGGCCGTGGCCGTTGAGTCGGACGACGAAGGACGTGATGCGCCAACGTCTTGGCGCGTGTGCTCAGTCTGGTTGTCTTCGCTCGTCAGTGGACGCAGTGCCTTGATCGGCTGGCTGCAGCGTGGACACTCGGTGGTAAACTCTTTCGTCGGCTCGTCGGTGGATGCGTCCACCGGGCCGACCTCGAGGGTACATGGACGACACAGGCGGTGTCCACAATCCATGATTTCGACCACCGGAGCACGCCAGCGTCCACACCCATCACATCCGTCCTTGCCCGTGGCTGACGACGGCGAGCGCAGCGTGAACGCGTCCAGCTCACGCTCGAGGTCTTCCTGGACTTGGTCTTCTTCCTGCTTCTTGGTCTCGGCGTCCTTCTCCTTGTCTTCTTCGTCTTGGTTGTCGATGGATCGTGGTGCGCTGGACGATCGTGCCGTCGGCGTCAACTGAGGCGAGTCCAACAACGACGATGGAAGGAACTGGCCCATCAGACTGTTGCGAAGTGACTGCATCTCCGTCGACCGCTCGTCGTCCTCGTCTGCCACATCCTCCTCATCTTCATCTCCGTCTTGTGACACTGGACGACGCGACGAGTAGAAGCTGCCGAACGACAACTGCAGCGTCGACCCACTGCCCGTGCCTGCAGGCGTACCCGTGGCTTCACCGCTGCTTGGCTTGTTGGGCGACGTCCACGGATCGTCCTCTTCCGCCGACTGGTGGCCTTGTGCTGACTCATACGAGCCACGGCGGCCGCCGCCACCACGCTGCTGCAGTTGCTGGCGGTTGAGTTCTTCCAATTGGCCAGGCGACCGCGGAGGTGGCTGCACGACTTCACCACGCTCGTACGCGAGACGCAGCTCTTCCATTTCCTTCTTGGAGTCGATGTGGGCGAGTTTTTCATTGATCAGCTCCCGCTTCAGCTTGAGCGCCAAGATCGAGTACAGCGCCAGGCGCTCTTTCGCAACGCGCTGCTCAGTCTGCAGGTCGTCCACGAGAAGCTGCAGCTCGCGCTCCTTGCGCCGCGACTTCTGGAGCTCCTGCACCACGAGCCGCGCGTCTTCTGGCACAGCGGACGCGTCGCCTTGCAGCAATGCTGATTGCATCACTGGTACTGCATCGGCGACGCCGTACTGGGCAGCGACGGCGCGCAACGACGCGGCCATAGAGTCGCCCATTTGCGCGACGAGCTGGCGCACGATCACTTGGTCTCTTGTTGCGTCGCCGGCCATTATCACTGGCTGTGTGGAAGCGGCTCGCTGAGAGACGGCTTCCTCTGCCGCCGCCATCATGGCCTGCGGCTTGAACTCGGCGTGCAGTGGCACGTAGGGAGACGCTGCGCCGCCGATGCGGCCTGGACTCGCGGCGCCGCCGACGCTGGGCGGACGCAGCATGGAGGAAGGCGCATTCGCCATGTGTCGCGGGTTGTTGCGCGGAGGCGATCGCAGTGGCACGCCTCGATGGTGGCTACTGTGGGAATGCGCCTGCGAATGCTGCGCGTGGCTTGCCCCTCTGGGATTGTTCGGATTCGGTGGCTCCATCTTCTTTTTGTCGGCAGAAGAGGAGCTCTCTGTGGGATCGTCGCACTTGCACTCGCGACGTGGATGCGTCTGTCCTGTCTGCCTTGCTCGACTTGGCTTCTGGCCACGATAGAACGCACGCACTGGCCTTCTGTGCCCTTGCTTTTCGATCTCAACTCACTTGTGGCTGACCTGAGAACCGCCACGGACGGAAGGGACTTGCACTGACGCTCACCAAAAGGCTCGAACGAATCGATTCGAATGGAGAAGCTCAAATCCAAATCCACGGAAGGAAATCTCGAGGTCGTCTGTCACGCGCGCCCCTTGGCGATGGATACTGCAACACGCAGGCAGTCAGTCAGTCAGTTCGTTGGCACTTTTCGTGGCCACACGCTCGCTGCTCGTCGAAGAGAGAAGACGCGTCGATACGTCCGTCCAACCAAAGGCAAAAGCCGAAAAGGATCCCGACCAACAGATCCGATCGCTGGGACGAGGAGCTCAGCTCGTTTGGACGCGTCTAGTCTCCAAGGCGACACAGCCAATGTACCAGACCGAACACACGCACACACACGACACACGTACCCGAGGCGGGGATGGAGATGGAGATAGATGGAAGTGGCTCTTCTGCTCGTGCGGATCCGCCACGCTCGGTGGTGGTTGGTCCCTCTGTGTGTCGTGGGCTTGTTGGTGCCCGCGGAAAATCAACCCAACACGGAAGAAGAAGCCGCCTCGACGCTTTGGCGGGAGACTTGACTTGCTGTTGTTGCCGTGGAGACCGTGGCCCGTGGGCAGGCGGGCGGGTTTGGTGGTCAAGGGCTTGCTTCTTTCTTTCGAATTTAATTCGATGCCGTTCCTTCCGTTCCTTTCGCTTGCGCGCCCTCTTCCGCACACGTTCTGGTTGGTTATCGCCAACTTTTTTGTGGCGCGAAGTATTATGTTTGCGTGGACCCAGGAACTATACATCTAGTATGCCTGTCCACCTCGTATCACAGAAACAACTTGGGAAGGTAGCCACTTTTATAGAGGATCGGACGTGGTGTCTGTAGGTTTGGGGCACCGACCGTGCAAGGCGAAAGAGTAGTGAACTGGCCACCAGCTCTCGCGACGCTGGCGGTCTGATTGGCTCCCGTGGGTTGATTTAGGTGACCCGCATTCTTTCGTGTCCTCCCGAGAGCCAACCCCAACCGCCAACAACGTCGCAGGTTGGTTCTGCTCCCCTCCCCTTTCTTCCGTCCTCTGCCAAAAGCGGATCGGGGAACGTGTAGGCCGCCAAGCGGCGTGCTGACTACTGCAGTAAGTACTGTAGCAATGACCTGCAGTTTGCACCGACAACTGCAAATCGTCCATGGCGTTGGCAGCTGCATGCAGGCCCAAGTGCACATGCGACTGGGGGTGGCGCATTGCATGGCGGATCCCCCATCCAGCTGCGCGAGCGCGTTGTCGTGAACTAGGTCTATGCTGAAGCATTCTGAACGATTATTTGGATTATTTGGGATCTGGATTTTCGCGTGATTGCTGGCTTCTGAACTATATGTCGCACGGCGCGACGCGTCCGACTCATCTGAAAACCAGTTGCAGTGGAGCTGTGTCGTGTGCTATCTAAGTAGGTACCTACGTACAGTAACCTGTGACTCCCCTCCCTCCCCTGGCCCCACGCATGCATGCGGACAGGCAGAGGCGGATGCAGATGCAGATGCAGATGCAGAAGCGGATGCTGTGGTTGCGATTCGGATGTACATGCAGATGCCCATCGTCCACTCGCCAACCTCTTTGGCCCCAACCAAGAATCACAGTGTGTGTGATACACACACATATAGGCGTCCACTGATGTCCAGCTCCGTCAGTCTGCAGCCTGTCTGCTGAGCTGTGAGATCCAACAGTGCGAGGCGGGGGTCAGACTTCAACACCGCGCTTGGGTAAGGTACTTGCGCTGTGGATTCCATTTCCATTGGGCCGTCTAGTCTGCTCTCGCATAACAGACTGGCCAGTCACAAGCGAGAGCTGCTCGTTCGAAAAGCACCCAACTTTGGAAAGACAGGCCACACGATCAGATCCAAACTACTTTCAGCCAATCACAAGGCTTGAAATGATCCAGCAACGGATGGCCGATTGGCCACTTGGCGTTTTACAATGCCACCTCTTCAAAGTACGAGGATCCAGCCGAAACTGCGGAATAGTTAACTGTTAACTCATCCAGATAACCAGAAGTCAGTATGTTGGAATGGTGTAGTCCACACACCTGGATCTTCAAGAGTCACAAAGCCGAGTCGATCCTTTCGCACGCACACGACGAAGATGCCGGCGACGATCGAGCTGGCTCACAGCAAGGCCATCGAGATCGAAGAGCACCACGTGCATGGCGTCGAACATGTCCTCTTCCACCCCGTACGTATCCCCCCTCCCCCCTCATCTCGTTGGCGTTAATGCCAACAAAACCAACACCGGTCTAACAATCCAACAATTTCCAACGAATTTAGTCGCGTTGCAGCGTCGTCTCCATCACGACCCAGTCGCTCGAAGAGATCGACCCGCAGTATGGAGCAACGATAGGCGAGACGGCGTTCGATCTCCAGTTTCTCAGCGACAAGCCCAGCGCTGGCGCCTCCGCGCGGCAGCTCGAACACGTCGTCGCCGTCGGCTCGCACCACGTCGCTGCCATCTTCCAGTCACGGTTGGGTTTTTCCAGGAGCTCTTCTTTTCTTTTCCTACATTCGCATTAACTTTTTTTTTCTCCTTAGCAATCTCGTGGTCTGGGACCTGCGTGACGCCGTACTGCAGTCCGTGACGGAGGTGGAGAAGCAGCAGAAGAGCGTCGCGGCGTTAGCGGCGTCGCTGTGCAAGGACAAGTGGTTATTCTACGCGTCCGAAGGCAGCAACAGTATCAAGGTTTCCGCTGTGGACTCGAAAGACCCGCCCAAGAAGATCTCACGCAAAGCCACCAACCGCAGCAGCCAGCTCACGGCGCTGGCGTACCACACGCCGCGTCGGCTTCTCTGTGCCGGCGCCAGCGACGGCGCGCTGAGTCTGTGGGTATTTTCCGAGGAAAATGCGTTGGGATCTGCAAAGGAAGAGGCCGCCGTCGTTACGCCGTTCTTCAACGCACAGACCACACAGGCGCCAGTCGTGAAGCTGTCGTTTGTCGCCTGTGGCCAGAGCAGCAACCTGCTCGTGGTCGCGTACCAGAACCGCGTGGTCGAAGTCTGGGACCTGGCTCCAGTTTCGTCGTCCTCCCGTCCGCGAGAGCCCTACCGCGTCTCGGTGCTTCACTGGTTCGTCTCCTACTGTCTGTGTATCGTCTAGTTGATTCCTGACTCTATGGGGTTTAGCTTGCCTCCACAGGCGACGGACTTTGCGCTGAAGAACGGCGAGCTCTCGTTTGTTCTCCACCCGCAGGCTCCGATTCTGTTGGTCCACTGGCACGCGTACAACGGCGCCGGCTCGTGTGCGACCACAGCCGAGCTGCGTCTCAGCTACGGAGCGACGCCGACTTCGGTCACTCTGTCGGATTGGCACGAGTTCCTTCCAGCAGCACCGCCATCCCACGAAGACGGCAACGCTGTGCTGCTGTTTGGAGCAGGCAACTCGGCGCCCTCACCGTTCATGGCGTACATGTCGACTCTCCACCACCGTCAGCTACTGCCTCTGAACGTGTCCAGTCCTCAATTGGCGACTGTCGCTGAGGAGACCACCAAGCTTACGCTCTCGACCAGTTTCCAGCTCAGTGTGGAGCAGTATTTCAAGTACCAGGACGTGCCGTCCACAGTGTTGCAGGTCTCACGGAATCCTGAGGGGACTGCTGGCCAAACTTTAGCTTTCCAGCTCCAACGGTACTCGCAGATCTCTGGGGAAATAGAGAAACTGGACGATCTGGCTGTGTGGAACAACTACCAGGGACGCCAGCTTCTGCCCTGGAAGCTACGATCGAACGAGCAGCAGTCGGCTCTGTGTATCCAGCTTCAGGATTCGTCCAAAGCCATCGCAAATGAAGACGACGGTGGGTTCTCCTATGTGCTGCTGGAAGTCAAGGCCAAACCAAAGGGTAGTGGGGACGCAGACAGCGGAGACGGTGGAGGCAGCGGTGTGAATGTGACGTGTGGGACGCCGATGGATGCGCTGGACGTGTGCTTCTGCGACTTCCGAAGCGAAGAAGCCAAGCAGAATCGTCCGTTTGTGTTGCTCGTGTTGGCGTCCAGCGGCAAATCCATCGGCTTCCAAATGTCCTGCAACCAAGTCGACCAAAACACTCGCGTGCTGCTGCAGCAGCCAGTGCAGCGATTGTTTCCAACGCCCATTGCGTTGTCGCCAAGCTCATCACACGCTGAGCTCGTGGGCAGTCGGCTGCTGTACCTTCTCGCCGACAGCTCCAGTGGGAAGCAGACGCTCGTCCTCAGCGACGACGACCTCGCTGTGCCTCGGAACACGGCCGTCGGCAGCTTCACGACTCGAGGGGATGGTGAACGCGTTTTGGACGTGGTGTGGAACTCAGGAGCAGCGTCGACGATGCTCTCAGCGCCGTCAGACTCAGCGGCAAAGCTGGTGGCAGTGTGGACGACCCAGCGCCTCGTCATTCTGTCAGCATCGGCGTCATCCTCCTTCGCCTCGCTGACTTCCGTCGCTGAGTACGACCTGGAAACCGACTTGGGTTCACCACAGAGTGTCTTGTGGGTCGCCCAGTCGCTGCTATTCGTGACTCGGGACCAGCAGCTTCGCTTTGCGACGCCCCTGCGAACTCAGCAGCAGCCTCACGGTCCACGGTCTCACTTACTGTGTTCGCTGGCGACCGACGTCTCAGCTCCGTTCAAGATCCAGCTCGTGAGTTTGTGTGGCGACCGCCTGTGCTACACAGCGACAGACCCTCGTTCGCTCGAATGCCGTACGTTCTTACGCCCCATCGCTGTGTGTGAACCGCTGCTGTTGGGCTTCACAGACGCGAGCGACGGTCGACTCAAGGCCATTTTCGAGCGTGATTTCCTCGTGTTCCTGCTCTCCGGCGGCCAGGAGACTCGTTCCCCCGTCACGGACAAACTCCTTGAGCTCTTGTACCACGACTTTGGCTGGACGGAGACCACCACAAAGCTTCTGGACGCGTTGCTGAACCCGTCGACGGCAGCGGCTTCTGTTGCAGCTGCTGCGAGCGGTGGAGGCAACGCCGGTGGGAATGGTGGCTCGTACAAGAAGCTCTCGCACTTGTCACCTGCGACTGTCGCATCTCTGATGCTGCATGCCCACAAATGGAGAGACGCCGTGCGGGTCTTCCTGTCCAGTGATCCTGCGCTCGAAGAGTACGCACTCGCTGAGGACGATTCAGCGTCGGCCGCGAAGTTGCCATCGCGTACGGGCAAGACTGCGCAGCTCTTCACACGCCTAGCGGTCGTTCTCGCCAGCGTAGGCCAAGCGGAGCTGGCTATCAAGTGTCTCGACGTCGCTGGCGATGACCTGGGGATCTTAGATCTGCTTAAGCGACAAGGTCTGGACCAAGAAGGCTCACAGTCTCTGCTAAATGCGCTCCAAAAGGACTGGAACAAACTGCATCCGCCGCTTACAGCCATCACCAAGGCGATCGGACCTGAGACCGTTCCCGAGTCGGCGATCCTGCGTCGCCACGATCTGTTCTCACTGCTTTGCTGCGAGCATCTCAGTCAAACGGAACGGCGCAGTCGACTGCTCTCGTCCGTGCGGCCACTAGACAAACTCACCATGTCCGTTCAGAAGACTGAGCCCAAGACTACCACTGCATCGGCCCCAGGTCGTGCAGGGATCTCCTACTGGAAGCGGCTTTCGCCTGAAGACACCAAGGACACGATCGGCACGTCAACGACTCCTCACTTCAGCGCGGACGAGCCCAAGAACCCGACCAACTATTCGTTGTTCAGTAGCAGCGGTGGCTTGTCGACGCTCGGTGGCGGTCTCAGCTTAGGCGGCGTCAACGACGATCTATCATCAGCCACTGACCCAGCAGCTCAGTCGTCCAGCAGCAACGATGCCTCCGCCAAGATGACAATCGGTCCGTTTCTCGAAGACGAAGACGCTGTGGTCGCGTACTGGCGATTCGAAGAAGGATCAACGGCCTCAGACGATGACTCGAAGCGTACGCTCGAGTCCATGGACACGACCAAGCGCGAGAACCACTTGCAAGTACTCAATTTCGCGTCGCTCATGACATTCGCGACGTCGACGGCGCCTGTGGACAAGGGCGAAGACGGAAAGCTGCAAGAAGCGTTCTCTCTGCGGTTCCCATCGGCGTCTGCGGCTGAAAATGAAGCGTCGACGCCTGAAGACTGGGGAGCCAAGTGTGCCGTGAGACCTGGCAGTACGCTGGACATTGGCTTCGTGTTTGACGACGATCCGTACCGCCGCAAGCTCACATTTGAGGTCTGGATCCGCAACTTTGTGCTCTTCCGCAAGCAGCAAGAAGCCCAAGAGAACGACGACAATGGAGGCGACGACTTTGGCTCCGGAGGAGGAGGAGGAGCAGGCGAGAGCCAACTGAAGGACGACGCTACATTGCGGCGTCTGGTCAGTCGGCGTGGCTTCGACAAATCCACGTGGTGGGAGTTTGGCCTGTGCGACGGCGGCTACTTGTTCCTGACCTTCAGTGGCCACACGATCAAGTCCGAGGACGCGATCGCGAACGCTGCGGCCTGGCAGCACGTGGCTTTCTCCATTGACATCTCGTCGCCGAAGAGCGCGACGCTCAAGCTCTTCCTGCAGGCGCGCTGTGTGGCCACCAAGGAGGTCGGCAACGTGGACGCCAACGCCAAGCCGCTGGTGAGTGCCGCCACGAAGGCTCTCGCCGGCGTGGACTCGAGTGGAAGTGACGCACTGCCACCTCCGCTGTCCACAATGCACTTGGGCTTGGAGCTCACCGACTATGAGATGACGGAGCTGCGTGTGTGGGCCACGGCCCGTACGCCGGAGCAACTGAGCGACATGAAGGAAAACTACTTGGGCATCGCTGAGGCCAAGCGCCGCATGAAGATCGCGATCCACCAGCGCAACTGCCAGTGTGAAAAGTGTCTCGGACGCCGCACGAACAAGACCCAAGTGGGCAAAGTGGCGCTGCTGGGCACGCCGCTGTTCCCATCCACGCCGCCGTCCAGTGCTGCAAGTGCAAGGGATCGCCGTCGTCCACAGCCAAAGGCTTGATGCTACTAAAGGGAGAATGAAGGAATGATGGTTTGCATATCTTTGAGAAAGTACACACAGAAAGGCAATGGAAGTAGAAGTTCAAACCGGAAAGTTGCATTAAGCTGGCTTAGTCGGTGCGCGTCGGAACGAAGAGCACACGCTTACAGGACCTGCTTGATGAAGTGGTTGATCTGCTCACCACGGTTGCCGGCGTCACCGCCCTCGGCGTAGTGGAGGAGCTTCTTGGTGTAGCCGCCGTTTGGCGACGACAGCTGGAACGGCCACAGGAAGTTGGACGCCTGCTTGAAGTGT
>JAADXB010000174.1:0-20584 GCA_023337495.1 Pythium diclinum | reverse complement strand
TGCGACACGGGCATGCGCGACCGACTCTGCTTCACGACAGCGTTCATGTACGGACGCTTGTACAGCTCGGCCTGCTCCTTCTGCTCTTGGATACGTCGGCGCTTCTTTTCCGCCTCGTGCTTTCGCGCACCTTCTCGAAGTTCGGCAAGATTCACTGTGATCTTCTCAACATCATCACCCTTGCGCGACTTCATCTTGCCGGAGCTGCTGACAGCACTTCCTTCCCCAGTGACGCCTCCACCGCCATCCGCCATGTACAGCGGACAGCTACGGTTCGTGCGCATGTGGCCCGTTTGACCACACTGTGTGCAACGAACACCGGCTCCCTTCTGCGGGGTACCTCCCGAGCCCAGGCCGGCTTCGCCTTCTCGCTCCAGCATCTCCACGTAGTCCTTGTTCTGCTCCTCCGTACGCTGCAGTTGTTTCAGCTCCTCTTGCAGTTGCTTGCGACGCTTCGCCACGTCAAGGAGACTCGAACCTGGGGCGTCGTCCTCAAGAGCGAGCATACGCTTGCGCTTGCGCAGCAAGTTGCGTTCATCAGCCTTCTGTTGGCGCTCTTGACGCTGCTGCTTCGCCAAGAATCGTCCGACCTGTTTGTCGTCGACGATAAACTCAATGCGCACCGACTCGGTACCGTCTTCTTCAACCACACGCGTGGTTCTCTTAAGCACCTTCCGACCTGGCACTCGGCTTGGCGTCTCCCCAGACGATGGCCATCTCGTCGCACTCGTCGGCGAGGAGGCGCGCGATCGATGCTCGATTGGTGTGTGCATGGCCGATGCCACATTAGATCCACCGTGGGACATACCCAGGGAAGATCCAGGTCGAGTGCTTCCTTGAGTTTGCAGAGCAGCAGATGAAGATGCTGCACCGGTCACGCCCTCCTTAATGCCGCTTGCCCGCAACTGGTTGCGCAACTTACTGGCGTCCAATTCTGGACGACGATTGCCATCCTTCGAACTCGAGTCCTCCTTCATTTCCTTCATAAGTCGCTCCAATTCCACGGCATCTTCTCGCTCTGCAAGCGCCTCCTTCGAGCGGTTGAGTCCGCCACCACCCTTCGTGAACAGATTCTTCGGTCCGAGTTTCACGACCTTATCGCGATCATCACCTCCAAAGCTTCCCGCACCAAGAAGTTCGTCTTCCAGCTCGTCGATAATGTCCGAGTCGTCACCAGACTCTTCGTCATCGGAGAATGTGACGCTCGAGGAGCTCAAAACGTTCATTTGACGCTCGTAGATGACGTCGCACTTGCGTCGGTAGTCTTGCTGCTGAGCTGACAGCGACTTTCGTGCTCCACGAGCAAACTTGCTCAACGCACCAGCACGGCCGTGAGCCGTTGCCAAGCTGCTGAGTTCTCGAACCATGTGAATTCGATCCCAACGACGAAGCTTCTTGATATCGGCCTCAGGGACACCCAAGTTGCGCAGCACATCACCAGCCTCTTTCATCTTGAGCTTACGCAAATCTGCGGTCGTACCAGTGACTGCCGCCACAGCTTTCTGAACTGCGGCTGTGTCAGCTCCAGGCCCAGCGGCACCTTCTTCCTCGCCTTCCTTTTTCTTCGCACGCGACTGAGGGACACGAACGAAGCTGAAACCTTCACCACGACCAGTTGGATCTCCGATACCACCAAGTAGCAGCATTCCTGATCCCTTGCCTTGCAGATGGCACTCGACGTAGTTGTTGGTGAGGTTCCACGGCGTCAGTTGCAACTGCTCATGGATGTAACGAGCCACCTGAATGTCGGTCTCCAACTTGCGGACTGTCAAGTCGCGCTTCCACACATCTTGTTCCGCTTTCTCCTTGGCACGGCGCTCGAGCTTCAGAGGTTCAACCAGAGCTGCCGAAAGCGCCTGTTTGCGAAGCTCGAGTCGCTTCAGCAGCAAATTGATCGCACCGTTCACTCCAGTAGGAGCAAACAACTTTGTCAAGCCGATGTCCAGGAGACGTCGATGCCCGGCCATCATACTCTCGTACAAACAGACGGATTCTGGCGTGATACTCGCTCGAATTTCTTCTTCGCTCGTGAGTTGTGACGCGGCCTTCTTCTTCCACCAACCTGAGTCGTTACCACCACGCTCGAACGTCGCGACCTCTTTCATTCGCTTTCGAATCGCAGTGCCGGACTGGTTAGGGAAGGCACGAGCGATGTCTTCGATCTTGAGGCGCTCTCCGTCACTTGCTTTCTTGAAAAGCCGAAGGATGTGGAACGACATGTATGGACGTATGAAGTCGTTCGCGCTTCGAGAGTTTGGGGCTGGAACTTCAATCTGGGGCTCAACCTGTCCGGCAAGATACAAATCCGGCATCTCGAAGATGTAGAGTGTGGTCTTCGCACCGTCACTGCCGATCGCGCCTCCCTTCTTTCCCTTGGCAACCGATCGGCACAGAAGGAACAGTTCATACGGACTGGAGTCGCGGTTACGAGCGGACGTCGACGGAGCGAAAGGCGCCACGGGCTTGTGCTCGAAAATTGGCACCTTATACAACTTCGAGTTCAGCGACGTTACCACTCGGCTTGGAGGGACATCACCCACAAACGGAGTTTCATCGTGGTGTCCAAGGGTGATCATTTGGCCCATTTTCACATCCGGAGCCTTTGGGCGCGTCTTCTTGGCCTTCTTCTTCCCCAGCTGCACGTCCTCTTCGTGATCTGGCGGACGCCAGTAGTGAAGGATGCGAGCTGCCATCCCGGGATTCGAGAGCATCGGAGGGTTCTGCTCGGTGTATTCCACGAGGATCAGCTTACCGCCCGCAACTGGCGTGAGATCGGAGCTCTTCTTGATCTGGGTTACCACAGCGCCTTCTTCAACAGTAGGAATGGGGACGACTGGTGGCGCAGCGAAAACCATTCGCTCGTTGATCTTGAACTTGCTCCGTGGTCGGTGGAACTCACGCAACTTGGCCTTCGGTAGCTCTGGCTTCGTCATCGACAACTTGATGGCAGGCAGCGAGTGGTGCACAAGCCCAATGTTCTTCACCACTCGACTGTCCTTGCTCTTGTTCTTGCCTGAGCCTTCTGTACCCACTCGGTTTTCAGCAGTTTCTTGACCGAATTCCAGGTTGCCCATGACTGCCTTGATACGCTCGTTCTTCTCGTGGCGCTGCTTCTCCAACTGCTCCAAACGAATCTCAGCGGCACCGAGCTTTCGTTCAGGAATGCGAAGCGTAGGACGGATATCATCCATGTCGGGCACCGTGAGGATGAGCGACGCATCGTTATCATCGAGCACAAGCTTGCTCTCGGGCATATCTTGCGTCGAGTTCCAGCCAATGGCGTCAATCCACGATCCATCGTCGAGTTCCTTGTTCAGCGGACACGGTAGCTCGGCGGCAGACTTCGCCGTGGAAGACGACGACCCATTGCTGGACGACGTAGAGGTACTTGGTGCAACCGAGCTGCCTGCGATTTCCCAGCGGTAATGACGAGGCTTCGTGATGTCAAACTCCTCCTGTGACTTCGACGGAATCCACGGCGTCTCCAGAGCAGCACTCTTTCGTCGAGGATACATTTGCTTGTAAGATAGCGCCACGTACCCGTTCGAGCTCGGCCCCTCTGTCGACGCAGCGTTGGGAGGACGCGAGCTGCTGATAGTGCTGCGACCGTTGAGTTCGTGAGAAGAGCTTCGAGCGAAAGGCGTGTTGCTGTAGCCCATACCACGGCCAGATTCCGCCGCCGAGGAGCTACCTGGCCGACTGGTATCGTCGCTCTCTTTTTCTTCAACCGCAGAATTGTCGTCGTTACCCTGGTTCTTGTCGGCGTCGAAGTCGATGCCCCACAGAATGTCGTCTTCCCACGCGATTTGCTGCACTTTTACATACAGCGCATCTTGGTCTTTGTCATCATCAGTGCGGAGCTTGGAGGATTCAGCCACAGATAACGCATTCACGAACGGAGATGCCGACGAGACCTGGAAGCGGCGCATGGGTTTGCCCTTGCTCTCTCTCGCTCGAGCGACCTGCGTCAGTTGCTGCTTGGTCAGCAGCGACTTGTTCGTCGTCGCGTCTCCGTTGCCGCTTTCCTTGGACGTGAGCAGCATCGTGAGCTGGTCGGGTGCGTACACAAATCGCTCAAGCGTGCCTTCCTGCGCGCGTCGCTCGCGCTGTTCGGCCTGCATGGACGCGATGCCCGCGAGCTCCTCGGACAGATCCAGCAGCGACTCATACACCTCCTCGTCGTTGTTGCGCTGGTAGATCTTCGCGAAGTCCACGATGCGGCCGTGCTTGGCGCTGAGAAGCGGCAGCCCCGCCGCCATCGCCACAGGCGGCGTCGCCTTCGTCGCCGTCGAGTCTTCCGCCATCATAAATCGGCGACTGAGCGAGAGGAGCTCCCTGTGGAGGGAGCTGTATTCAGAGCATCAGACAAGGGGGGGGGTACAATTTCAGAGCAGATATCGACCAAGGAGGGTTGTGAGTCGAGTATCGCATAACAGAGGGTGAGCGTTTTGCAACATTTCATCCAATGAGATAAATTGCACATTTCATTCAATCACCGCCTCTTTCGCAGTTTGTTCACCTTTGCGGCGTGGGCGCCGTCGTATGAGTGCGGAAAAAGCTTCGCAGATCGAGAGCCGCCCCTCGGAGAAGCTCCTGGACTCGTCTTCTCACGCTATGAGCCGCAGGGGAAGTGGAGCAGCCCACGCAGTGGCCGGCGGAGGGCTCGAGCCCGAACCCACCACGCCAATCACGTCGCGGGAGCGACCAAACTCGACCGCGGGCGCGGTTTCACGGTCTCGCGATGGGTCGCCATCGTCGCACGATAGCGCGAGTTCTCGCGACAGTCCAGGCGGCGCGAGCGCGTCAACTGTGAGCGCCGCGCTCTTCGTACCGATCCGCTCGCGCGTAGGCAAGCGCTTCCAGGCAGCGCTGCCTGAGTTGCGTGAGAAGCCCGTGCTAGCGGAGTCGGACCGAGCCCACAAGATGCTCAAGGTCATGCATCTGTCCAAGGCGCGCTACTCCCTCGACAGAGCAAACGGTGAGTGGCTCCTAGTGACCGTATAGGCCAGCGCATGCGCGCGCCTCTTGCCCATCGTGTGTTGGTGGTCTCATGCGATTTTGGTCTTGCTGTGTGTAGCGTTGGGGGCAGATTTGGAAAAGTACCTTAAAATGGCACGGTCGCTTCGCGATGGCTCCACTTTTGACACGGACGAGCAGATCACTTGCCTCGCACTTCAATACCTCCACCGCTTCGACTACAACACCACGGACGCGGCGTGTTCATTGTACGCACGCCACAGCATGGAAGTGCCCAAGCTCGCTGCGAGTACGATAGAGTCGAGCGCCACCACGCGGACGAACAACCCCGCGGAGATCGAAGCCCAGTGGCTCTTGGCGTTCTACCGGGCGATGCGAGCACCTCGTATCGGCTTGGACGAGTATCGTGAGATGGCGCAGCTTCTGGCCAAGGCTGCGGCCAGTGGCATCGCAGCGACAGAGCTCGGTGTGCTGGAGCGGCTCGTGAACCGACTGACCAAGTGGCTCACCGCCTACGAAGATGTGAAGGAGCGAGAAGTGGACCGCGTGGAGCTGGAGCAGCTTGTGTACGAAGCCGAAGACTTGATGTTCGAAACCGATGAAAAGTCCACGTTGGAGCAACGCCTTCGAGAGTTTGACATCGCGTACGGACGCCTCAAAGACGCGGTCGAGCGAAACAATCGCCGCAACCAATCCAAGTGCCAGCTTGATGAGGTACGCATTCCCTATTCTGGCTGATATCTTGTGTGGTGCTAACTGTGTGGTTCTTGCTTCAGCTTGAAGAGCTTTTCGCTGCCGTTCTTAGTGTGCAAGTGAACTTTCCGGAGAAGACCGAGTTTACCACCATGCTGGAAGAAGCCCGTCAACTCAAGAGCACCATCATGTCGATGCTTGTGGAAGAAAAGGTCAGTCTGACGGCGATGCGGGAGGTGATCGCCCGCATCGAGCTGGTTCCCGTCAACTTCGAAAAGGAAGTGGACCAGTTCCAGCAGAAGATGCTCAACGCACAGAGCTGGCTCGCCAAAGTCCGCAAGTGTATCCCCAAACGACGAACGTCGCGACGCGGTGGCCCAGAGCCCAAGAAGATGGACCTGCAAGCCATTCGCGCGCTCGTGGACGACGCCCCTTGTGAAGACAGCGCCGAGATGTTCGAGATGCAAGACCTGCTGGAGTGTGCCGATGAATGGGCCGAGAAAGTCAAGCGCGCGATTGAAGGTGGCGCCGACGTATCGCTCGCGGAACTGAAAGAGCTTATGGAGGAAGGCAACGCGATGCCTGTGAACATGGACGAGCAGAACTTCTTGGAGGCAGAGATTTCAGCGCGTGAGTGGTGCACGGAAGCTGCAACGATGCTGGCTGCCAAGAAGCCCTTTGGGGATCTGGAAGATATGGCTGAAAGCGCGAAAGAGATCCGCAAGCATCTTCACCCAAAGAAGCAGTCAAGATGGAAGCCACAAATCGAGCGTGATATCCATTCAGCGCTGGACACCGCGCGCCGATGGATCAACGAGATTCGCGATGTTCTGGGACACAGTGCGTTTGACAAGCTCATTGTGTCGGGTTCTTCCGTCCTAACGGCGCTGGCGGGCTCCGAGTCAGCAACTAGCTCGGAAAGTTCGGCAAATTCCAACAACCGGTCTGAGGCGACGGAGGCGTTCATCAAAGGCAAGAAGTCAGTCGAGGCCGTCCATAAGCTACTGGAGAAGGCTGACAGGCTGGTGGTCAACGTCGAGAGCTACACGAACCGCCTTCAAGAGGTCATTTCTCTCACTGCTCAAGTTCAGCAAGACGCGCTTGATGTTTTGGTGAAGATTGGGGTCAAAGAGCGCGCACAAGAGCAACTTCCAGCTGCAGTGGACGATCAAGCCGCCGCGGTCAATAACGAAGATGCTCCCATGCCACTGGCGCCCGCTGAAGTTCAGCCCACGCCGAAAAATATCGGTGAATTTTCGCACGCGTGCAGCGTTCTCGACCGAATCGCCGGCCTGCCGCTCATTTTCGACGAAGGTGTCGAGCTTTTCGAGGTCGTTCACGCTGAAAAGGGTTGGGCTGAGCGAGTGCGAGACGCCATTCCTCCTCGTCAATCAAGGAAAAAGCGTATGGCCAAGCACGCAACGACACTAGAAGACTTGCGCAACCTCCAGGAGGAGTCTCGTCAGCTTCGATTCCAGTTTCCCGAAGAAGTGCGCATTCTATCGAGAGAGTTGGAAGATATTGCCGTGTGGCAGCAGAAGGCAATCGAGGTCGTCGCATCACGCGCTTCCACGATCGTCGATCAAGTGGCGATGCCACTGAAGAAACACGATATGCTCGTATTCGCCAGATTCACTGAGGCCAAGAGTAAGCTCGCAACCGGGGAAGGAGGCCAGAAGAGTCAGTCTCCTCCGACATCGTCTGAGGCAGGTGAGCCTGCAGTCAAGTCTGAAGAGCCAACCACTGGACAATCCAGTCAGGGCAACGGCGACTCGGGCCACGCGTCAGAGGACGTGAAACCAGTGAACGCGTCAGCGGCAGATAAAAAGCCAGCTAACGACGGGGAGGCGCCAAGTACACCAGCCGGCAAGGCGGTCGCTGGTGGAGCTCCTGCGTTTGTTGCCGAACCCTTCCAAGTGGAGAACATTCTGAGCACAATACGCCGCGAAGCAGGCTGTGCGAAGCGGAATGCTGAGGAGAATTCAGAGGAGAAGGAAGAAGAAGATCAGCACAAGAAAAGCGCGCGCGGATTTACAGTGTTGGACCCATTGCTCACGCTGGTTGAAGAAAGCATCGCCGCGGTTAATGCGGTGGAAGCGAAGGACGAGAAGAAGAAGCTCGACGAGTTGCTCTTGTCGTCCGCCCCACAAGAACAGGCCTTCCCAGCGGACAGCTCCCCAGAAGAGGCGGTCAAGCAGCTGGAAGTGTGGCATGACCAGATCTCGCAGCTCTTGGACGAAGGCTCACTCTTCAACGCGGTCGCGCCAGAACAAGATGGACTCAGCCTGGTTGTGGAGCTTCTGGAATGGCTTCAGAATGCTCGCTCGATCTTCTACAACGAACCATTGCCGCTCAAGGAGCTGGTAGAGAAGGGGACCCGCCTCGAGCAACGTGTCGATGCGATGCGAGCCGAGTTTGTCACATTTGACGACGCGACCATGGATCTGTTGGCGTCGCTGCTGTGGCCGCTGCCCTACCTCGTGATGCACGACCGAGTCGTCCAAACGTGGGTCGTTCGAGTGAACAAGTGTTTGGAAGACAAGCATGCGCCAATTGATGATGTCCAGAAGCTCCTTGGGGAAGCTTACAGCCTGTTGCTCGAGCCCGACGCCTTCAAGCTGATACTGGACGAGCTGAAGAAAGCGAAGCTGTGGCTGGCGAAGTTGAAGAAGCGACTGAAGTCCCTCATGACCAAGCAAGTCAGTCGCCTCACGATGGCCATAGCGAAATCTCTCGTGGAAGAAGGAGAGGAGATCGCGATTGAGCTCCCTGCCTTCGATATGCTCAAGGAGCACGTGGAGCTGGCATCAGACTGGGAAAAGCGCGTGCTCGCGTCCGGCTTGGAGTCGGGCCAAGCCCGAATTGCCCACTTGTTGAGTCTCATCGAAGAATACGACCGCGCCCGGCTCGTGATCGATCTGGATATGCATCGGGATGTGCTCAAGTCAGCCACAGAGCGTTATTGTGTATGCCGTCAGCCGTACGATGGCTTCATGATCGGCTGCGACTTCTGCGACGATTGGTTCCACGACAACTGCATTGGGATGTCCAAGGAGAAAGCTGAGAAGGTCGAGAACTACACGTGTCCGTCGTGCACGATTCTTCAAGAGCTCAAGGGAGCGCTGCTGCGGGCAGTTGAGGGCCAGAGCAAGCTGTGGGCGGACACGGATTACGGCAAAGGGTACGAGAAGCAGCACGCAGCGACGCAGCGCAAGATCAAGCGAGAAGAAAAGGCGATTGAGCGCAGCGAGATGCTGCTGTTCAGTTGTAACAACCACATGAACCAGCTTCGAGCAAGAATTGAAGATATCGAGAGAGCCAAGTCGTGCTTCACGACGTTGAAGAATCCGTTCGAGGCCGCATCAAGCGCCCAGCAGCAACCGAACGGTGTGGCTGCTGCAGCTGGTACGCCTGCCGCTTCGGCGACTCCGTCCGGTACTCCACAGGCTAGTACCAGTGGATCCACTGCGGTGAAAACACCTACATCACTGGCGGTGACGCTACCGCTGAAGCCTCCTGGAGTATCGACACCGTCGCAGTCGTCAGCGACTGCCATCCCCAACGTGCCGATTGACACGCTGGCCTTCGTTCAGCGTTACCCAAACATCTTGCTCCCTTCAGCAAAGTTTGGTCTCGCACAAGGAGATGCCGCGAGACAGCAAGCGGCGGCTTCAGTATCAGAGGCAAGCTCGACTGTGTCAACCCCAACGACTGCACCACCGCAGAATGTAGCTGAAGATCAGTCGACACCCGTAGCTGCAACTACAGCAGCAACTACGCCAACACCACTAGCAGCTCCAGCGCCAGTACCAACACCCGCACCCGCAGCTGCACCAGCAGCCCTCCCAACCGGAATGACTGACATGATGCCGAATATGCTGGCGCCGATGCTGGCGAAGCTTTCCGAAAACACAGAGCGCCTGTCCGCACTCTTGGTCGCTGGAGGTGTCGAGCAGCAGCTCACGAAGATGAAGAGCGAGCACGCTGAAGTGAAGGCCCAGGTGACCGAGTTGCAAGAGATGATCCGCCTCAGCAAGGAGCGCATGGCAGCCGCGCAGAGCTCCTTGGACGATCTCAAGCGGTCGTACGTCATCCGACAACACGGTTTGCCACGCGCGAAGACATGGATCCAGCGCGTGATCCGGCTCATGAATTCTCCGACCAGTCTGTCACGAAGCAAGTTCGCCTCGACTTCCTCGGCGCCGGATGACTTGTGCTTCCTGTCGGCGGAGTTCAGCGAAGCGTTGATGGATGCCAAAGCCAAGGAAATCGATCACTTCTCGGAAGTCATGGTGTACTCCCAACTGCTGCGAGCGGTGGGCTGGAGCTTAGTGGCCGTCTCGTTGCTTCAGGAGCGGCCATCGCGAGAAGCCCTCATGGTCGCGATCGTGTACGCTAACGAACACCACATTATCGACCCGGCTAAGGCCGTCGCGCCGCTGCGATCGATCATCGGACGCGTCGATGTGTGGATTACAAAGGCTAACAAGACGCTGGGCAAGCAATCAAGCCCAGCACAGAAGCTGACAAGACTGAAGGCGCTCATGAACGAGTACTCGAAGCTGCCGCTCACGTGCTCGTGGGTCCAGACACTGGAGGCGTACGTCCACGCACTCGAACATCCCGACGACACGCTGACAGCCGAAGAATCGATCCGTGCGCAGACAGAGCTAGAAGCGAAGGCTGTGGCAGCGATCTTCTCGGCCAGTACGACGTGGCTGCCAGCACCAAACCCAAAGATTCCACGGAAACGAAAACCCTACACGAAGAGGGACAAGGGCGAGGCTGCCGTCGGTGATGACGGTGACGACGGCGATGCGGGAGGTGAACCAGGGACGCCCGAGCCCAAGAAGTCGGCGGCGAAGAAGGCTAAGACGACCAAGGCCGCGATGAAGGCGGCCGCGGCGCTAGCTGCCCAACCTGAACAGGAACACGAGCCGTCGCCAAGAGCAGAGACGGCGGATGATGTGGAGATGAAGGAGGCGCCAGAGCCTTCGACGTGAATACGGAAACAAATCGGGGTTAACGTAGAAAACCAAATGTAAGTTTGAAATGCTGGCCGGTGTGTGGTTTTTGGATACCGTTCTTCAAAGTACGTGTCCGTCAGTTACCTGATCCCAATTTACACTGCGTTTCCCTTTGTGGGCGAAAACGCATCGTGATGTTTGTAGTAGGTCCCAGAACTCATGCACCATGCCGCAAGCGAAGAGACAAAATGACGACGATGAACAAGGAGCCACGCAGGATCCGACGTCGCCAGCAGAAGATATCGCGGAGCTTGAGCGTCTTGAAGAGGAGTTCCAGACCGTGGAGGACGACGACCTCGCGAAATGGCAGCAGCGCGTGCTCGAGCGGCAGAATGAAGGACTCCGCAGCTTGGATGTCTTGTTCTCACCGTCGTCCGGTTATGAATCGCTGGTGGTGCTGAGCTTGGCCCACAACGCAATCGAAGACATCACTCCGCTCGCGTGCGCCGCTCGCACGCTTCGCCTTGTCAACCTCAACGCCAACGCGATCACGCAACTGCCGTCTCCAGGTGACAATTACTGGAGCCGATTCCAGAGCCTCTCGCTGCTTTTCCTCGCAGGCAATGGACTCGCATCATGGCGAGTGATGGAGGGGCTGGTGCAGTGCCCGAAGCTTCTGTGGCTGTGCGTGGACGGCAACCCGATCATGTCCCAAGTAAACGCGCGCGAGTTCTTGATCAACAAGCTGCCGGTCTCACTGAAGGCACTGAACGACCACGTGATCACAGACGTCGAGTACATCCAGCACGCCGGCCGCAGCATTCGCTTTGGAGCGCAGAATGTGAGGCTTTTTATCGGCGATTTGCTTGCCGTTCCTCAAGACTTTGGTGAGAATGAGGAGACTGCGAGGAGGTATATCACCCACACGGAGGAGTCCATCCACCGAATCTTCGCCAACAACAGCCCGACGATCCTCACGCAGCGTGTCGTGCGTGGCTACGTGTCTCGCTGCAAAAAGCTGCCGCTGTTCACGATGGTTCGGCGGCTTGTCGTGTGCGTGCAGACTCATATTCGAGGGTATCTCTTCCGCCGCAAGATTCGACGCGAGTTTGTGGAGCTCGTCACGCAACAAGGCCAACAAGATCTGCTCTTTGGGCCCATGGACGACGCGTTGTATATGACCGGCGGAGCCCATCGAGGACTTCGTAAGCTAGTGACGCTGATCCAGCAGTGGCGCGTGAGGTTCCGACTGCGGAAGCAGGCGATCGCAATCAAGAAGATCCGTTTTTGGTGTCAAATGGTGTACCAACGCTACCGCTACCGCAGTCAACAGCTCCTCACAGAGCAGCAAGAGATCTTCATCTACTACACGGCGAGTTTTGAAGCGGAGCTGCTCGAGCTGGCGCTCAAGACGGCGCCTCGTGACCCAGTTTTGATGAGCATGAGTCCAAAAGAGCGAGAAGAATTGGTTCGACAACGCTTTGTCCACTCCGGTGTGAGCGTCTTGCGGATACCGAGCCAGTCACGTGTCGTGATGGTCTCTTCACCGACTACATCGCCTGCCACATCGCCAACGCAACGGCCCAAGACACCACAACGCATTGAGAGTGACAACGCCGCCGCGATGGTTCTCAAGAAGACTCTGATACCTCCGTTAGTGCGCATTTTCGGTCGAGACAGAGGACTGGAGACCAACGTGATGGTCACGGAGAAGCACTTGATCCAACAAGATCTCATGAAACTCAAGCGGCTCAAGCAAGATCACCGGGATAACCCCAAGTCAGCGTCGCGGCGGGCAGTGCTCGTCCACATCATGCAACTGCAGCGAGAGCTGGAGCAGCGGCTCGTGATCGTGAACAAAAAGATTCTGGCTGAGTGTATCAAGCTGCAAGTACGGCGGTCCAATCCACGCCCGTCACTGGCACTGACCCACGTTCGAATCCGAGCACGAGGCCACGCGCCAACCCGAGCAGAGCGACGCAAGATGGTGAGACTGATGCCGTCGCTTCAGTCCATGAGAGCTCGATCGCAGGGACGACGGCGGGCGTCAATCACGACTTCGACTGCGATGAACGCCAGCCATTTGCTCACGGATTACTCCAAGATGCGTGTGTTCATCCCGTGGAGTATCGACATGTACATGCAGATCATGGCGTCGCTGGACCGTGTGCTGTTAGCAGCCAATGTGAGCGCTGGCTTTGCATTATCGTACGAACAAACGCGGCAGATTGATGCTGCGGTCGTGATCCAAACGTCGTGGCGTGCCATCAAAATGCAGTGCAAACGAGACGCGCTCGAGGCGACGATCCACCGCGCCGTCGTTTGTGTCCAGCGCTGGTGGCGAGACTCAATGGGAATCCGAAGACGCATGGCGTTCCTCCGAGCGTGCTTGGTGACGAGTGCCGTGGTTAATTCACCGACATTGTTCATGGAGGAGAGCGTGTATAAATTGATCTCCGACTCGTCAAACTGGAGCATCGTCAAGGCATCGCTACGGCCCTGCAAAGAGCACGCCCTGCACTGCCTCATGGTCAACGGCGCCGTCGAGATCTCTCTATCACCATCTCAGATGATGTTGTACGCACCGTCCACCTCACCCTCATCATCTACTGAAGCACTAGGAGGCCACGTTGTCAAACTGGAAACGATCAGCGCACAGCGATGCGGGTCATGCCTTCCAGTGTGGATGGCGCCAGGCACACCTGAACACTTTGAAGAATCCATGGTCTCACGAGATGGCGACGCTACGCCGTACCTGCTAGTCGACCACGTCCATGTGGAGCCGACGCTGCTTGAGCGGGAGATGCTGCTGCTGGGAACGAGCAGCGCCAGCTCCTCTGTGGACGGAGCTCAGACCGCCTTCGAGCGAGAGAACCCATTCCGTCGGTTTGCTTTTTGTCGGCAGGTAGCTGATGTGACTGCCAAAGTGATGGAGATCGCCCACAAACTCGCAATGATCCACCGCAAGAGGGGCCGAGCGCTGGACGAGACAAGCAGCTCCGGCTCGTTTGTGAGACTGGCGTTCGATAGCATCGAAGAAGCAAGACACCGAGCGCTTATGTTGGTCGCCAAGACGTTTGATCCCATCACGCACAGCTATGCGCGGTTGTATACGATCGAAGGGCTCGTCGCAGCGACCATGCTGCGCCACCAGTGGGCTGTCACGCAGGCGATGGGTGGACCGACGGGCGACACTCAAGCAGGCCAACAACTTCTGAACGACTGCAAGCTGTGGTTACAACCCGCAATCCCATCGAAATGGTATCAAGGTATTCAAGAGCGCTTGCCAGAAGAGCTGCTCGACGCAATCCGAGTCTCAGGCACGTCCGAATCAGCGGTGCTGTACAATCGAGCGACTTCGAATGATGCCTGTGAGAAGAGTTCAAGAGCCAGTGTGTTCATTCCTCACCGCCCGGCCCCGCCACCGCTTGTAGCGCCTCCATCTTTGCCGCACAAAGACGGACCCACGCCGATCCATCTAGCCGAGTCGTTCGTTGAGAATGGAGTCCAACCTGTGCCCCCTCGACGCCCCTCCGTGTCATCTCCAGCCCCAGGCTCATCTTTCAGTCGCCACCAGATCCTCACTGACCGTTTGGGCCGGCCAGCGTATCGCACACTGGACGACATGAAGCAGGCGCAGTTGGATGACCGCGAATACACAGTCCGTGACTTGCGTGAAGAGCGGGAGCGTGGCAGCGAGGCTCTGATCGTGGACAAACGCATGGTCCAGCGAGAGAACGCGGCAGAACTGGCTGGCATCCACTTGGAAATGAACGTCAAGTTGCAGAAGATCAAGTACGAACACGAACTGGCCAAGCTCCAGACACGGGAGCTCGTGGAGCGAGAGAAGATGAACGAACGCCAGCGCAAACTCACGCGCAAGTTCGAAACGAGCTTTATCGCCCAGACAGGGGCGATGATGCGCACGGCTGCACGTCAGGCCATGGAGAAGCGACTGGTTCAGAAAGAAGAGACTCGTAAAGCCACGACAAAGGTGTTGAAAGCGCGCGAGCACGACGCGCTGGAGCGGCGACAGGACGCCAAGAGCTACTGCTTCGTATCCAACCAAAAATCTAAACGGGAGGTGGACGATGAGCTCGAAATCGGGCTGGCGACGCGAGAAATCAATGAGAAAAAGCGGCAAAAGGTCGTGAAGCAGCGCATCAAAGAGGACAAGGAAATCAAGAAGATGCTGCGATTGATGTGAGCAGCCTGCTGATCGTGAATAGTCTACGAATCGACGAGACCGCACGCGCATCACATCATTTGCTGTCATCAAAGTATTTGAGCTCGTAGCTGAACCAGCGTTCTTGACGCTTGTGATCAAGAAAAGTACCAACCGAGATGCTTGGAATCAATGAAAGCTCATGTTGTGAACTGCGATACTGAAAAATATCTTTGAATCTGCTTCGCGTGACAGATAGACGGAAATACACAGCACACATGACGCTGCGCATCAATCACAACGGTACCAATATCATTTTTGAGCCAGGCAAAGGTCGATCATGCTGCGAACTGGGACCAAATCGACGGCAATCTTGCCGTTTGCGTGGCCCGCTAGCGCAGTTGGGATTTGGGAGCCTATGTACAGAGCTCGGAGTGGGAACACGAGTGGTTGCGGTGGTTGCACTGCGGCGACAGTGCCAAATTATATGAATACCCCCGAAGGTAGCGAGCAGTTCTCGGATCTCCGCCATGTTTCACCCGCCGCGTGCTCGTGTACTGCAGTTGGGAAACTGTAGACGATGACGCGTCCGGTGTCTGGAGACAGTGGCTCATAGTTCCATCGTCGCAGTTCGCCTTCGTGTCGATTCAGCCAATCGCGGAAGTTCGATCGAGTGATCGATGCACACACCACTACTCCACCCCACGAAGGCTCACCATCGCCGTCTCGGAAGGGTGCGTCCGATGCGTCAGCCTCGTAGATTTTCTTCAGCTCCGCCTGGGCGTTTGCAACGTCCATTTTCGATCATCTGCTGCTGCTGTAGTACCGAGTTCGCATCGTGTCCCAACATGGGACGTGAGCTGAGATGAATCCCTGTGTAGACTACGAAAAAGCGGCAAAAGGAAAACACGGAAATCTACAAGACACTGCAATTGAGGTGAGCAGCTCTGCTGGTGACTAGCGGTGCGTACAGGCAGCTACGACGGCTGCATTCACGAACAGCAGTACTAGTAGTCTACGCAAGCAGCTCGCGGATCGATGCGACCGTGTAGTCGACGTCCTCGGCCGTGATGTGGAGGTTGGTGACCGCACGGACCTTCTCGCCGCTCCAGTAGCCGCCGCCGAGCAGCACACCCTTGTCCTCCTTGAGCTTGGTCACGAGCTCGAGCGCACTGAGCTTGGACTCCTTGGTGAGGTGGAAGAATACGATGTTGGTGTCGATGTCAGCCTCGTTCACCGACACACCAGGAATGGCCGCCTACATTAACACATATCGGATTGCTCGTCAATAAGTCGAATGAGCAGCAAAGTTATCTCAGACAAAACGCCACACGTACCAGTCCACGCGCGAGCGCCTTGGCGTTCGTGTGGTCCTCCGCAAGGCGTTCGAACTGGTGCTCGAGCGCGTACTTGCCCGCAGCGGCGATGACGCCCGCCTGACGCATGCCACCGCCGAGGGACTTGCGCAGGCGACGCGCCTTGGCGATGAACTCGCTCGAGCCGGCGAGGATCGAGCCCACAGGCGCGCCGAGGCCCTTGCTCAGACACAGAGACACCGAGTCGGCGCCCTTGACGAGCTCCGCGATCGGCGTCTTCAGCGCCACGCTGGCGTTCGCGAGGCGCGCGCCGTCGATGTGGAGCTTGAGGTTGTGCTCCTTGCAAAAAGCCTCGACGTCGCGCAGGTACTGCAGAGGCAGCACGCGGCCACCGCACATGTTGTGCGTGTTCTCAAGAGCCACGAGACGCGAGCGCGGGTAGTGCGGGTCGTCCATGCGGATGGCTTCCTTGATATCCTCAATGCGGATGGTGCCATCCGCCTGGTTGGGCACTGTGTGGAAGCCCACGCCCATGTAGGCTACACGCAAGAATGACATGGAGATCTATCAGACACGACAGAATCAGAGACTATATCAATCCCTTGGAACGCACCGCTGGAGCCGGCGCCCTCGTACACGAAGATGTGGGACTTGTGGCCCAGGATGATCTCGTCGCCGCGGTCGCAGTGCGTGCCCATGGCGATGAGGTTGCTCATCGTGCCGCTGGTATCCATCCATCCATCAATCAATGTCAGCATCCGCATCGTCGCCTCCACAAACACAATCACCAAACGTACGACGGCACGTAGAGCGCGTCCTGCTTGCCCAGCAGCTCCGCCGCGTAGCGCTGCAGCTCGTTCACGCTCGGGTCGTCACCCGTCACGTCGTCGCCCACGGCGGCGTTCGCGATCACCTCGCGCATGGCGGCCGTCGGCTTGGTCACCGTGTCCGAGAGCATGTTGACCGCACGGCGCGTGGCGCGCGTCGCTGCCTGCTGCATGTTGATCTAAGAAGCGGGAGGAAGAGAGGAAGAAGAGGGGGAAGGCAGCGTGCTGGTCGGCGCGGCGCGTTCACTTGTGGCGGGCGATGAGCTGGCGATGAGCTGGGGACGAGAGCGGCGAACCCACGGTCGGCGGACGGCAAGTGGATACCGTAATCGGGGATTATCTCCGTCATGACACGCACACGAAACCAAGAGCTACGGATATTATAATCCCTAATTTCGTGACCGTATGTTTGCAAACTAGGGACAGTTAATGCAGCCATCTGTTGATTTTATGTGTCCCTAATTGTTTCTCCATACTAGGGACAGCTGTTCTCAGGTTTCGGAAGAATTGATCTTCAAGAAGAGCCAGAGGAAGCAAAGTGGGAAAATGGCGCTGGGTAATGGCGATGGGACGGCCCACGAAAGCGCCAAGCGCAAGCGAAGCGGCGACGAAGATGGTGCGCAAGATGACTCAATGAAAGGAGGAGACGACGGGGGTTGGCTGGTGGACTCCTCGGTGGACGAGCGCATCCGCGGTGACGCACAGAGCAAGCGCAAGTGGACGCGATTATTGCTGCGGGAGCTCTACGATCTAGGGTTCCCACAGGCCGCGGCGTGTCTGGAACAAGAGGCATCTGTGCGTGTGCGATCGAATGCGATGGAGACGCTCCAGGGGTTGGTACTGGCGCATCAGTGGGACGAGGCGCTCGCTTTCCTGCAGCTACAGGCGTCTGCCAGTGCAGGTGCCAGTATCAACAGTGGCGTTACGACAGAGTCCCTGCAGATGCGGTCACGTGCTGCGGCAAAAGAGTTGTCGCTGCTGCTGCTCAAGCGCAAGTACGTGGATCTGTTACTGCGGAAGCAACTGCATGAGGCGCTGGAGACCTTCCAGCAGCAGATCTTGCCGACCTACGATCTGGTGTGTACTGGAACATGGTCAATTTTGTCGGGCCATTTGGCTGATATTTACTTATTTTTACTACAGAATCAAGCGGAAATCCAAGAGCTTGCCGTGCTGTTGCTGTGCCGTGACCAGACGCACATGGAGACGCTTGTGGAGCTGCCTCTGAAGGACACGGAGCTCTTGGACCGGATTGAAGCACTCGTCAGTCCCGACGAAGTCGTGCCACACGGCAGTCTGCGGGTACGTCCTGTGATGCCGTTTGCTCCAAATGGAGGAAGACGCCACGCTAATAATCTGGTGTCGTAGCGCATGGTGACGTGGGAGGATGGTACGGTGAAGCCCGTGGTGTCGTTCTCCAAGGCCGAGAATGTGAGTCTCACGTGCGTTGCGCTGCTTCTCAAGCACACGCACGAAGTTTTGGACTTGGCGTTCAGCCCCGACGGGAACTATTTGGCTTCGGTCGCGCGAGACGGCAAGATTATCATCTGGGAGCTCAAATTCACGGAGCACGAAGATGAAAAGACGGGGGAGGCAACACTGGCAGTGGTATGTTGGGATCTCATGCAGGCTTGAGGATGATGAGACTGGTTGCTCACTTTTATGGATGAAAAATGACAGGGTGCGAAAGCTATTCAAGTGCTTCAACTGGACAATGGACCGCCGAATTGCATCGCGTGGTCACCTGACAGCCAACGCCTCCTCACCGCTGGCGGAGACGACTGCAACATCATCCAGCTCTGGAATCCTCTGGTGAGTTGCCACTCTTCTCGTTGCTCTCCTGTTTGCTGGTTCATGGACTGACCGCAATGTCTTGTAGACGGGCCGCCAAGGTCGAAGCTTTCAGCATCCTGCAGAGACAGTCGCGTGTGTGCGCTGGCTTCCGGATGGGAACCATTTTCTCAGCGGGAGTGTCGAGAAATCTCTTCTTCTATGGGTAAGCTACACAAATTGACCCTCGTGAAGCTGCAGCCCTGTTCGTGCTGATGGAGTTATGATGCTGAATGCAGAATATCGAAGATGCAAGCGTTGCCTATCAGTGGAGTGGGCGCCGTGCGCTCGACATGGCTGTGCATCCAAAGGGCGACCAGGTCTTCGTGCTGTGTTCGGAGACAGAGCTTCGCGTGTACAACCTCGTGGACAAGTCGGATCGGCTTCTGTTGCGTGCTGACCATCTCATCGCGTCGATGGCCATGTCTTCGTCTGGTGACCACATTCTGCTGAGCTTCATCGAGCACGAAGAGATCGCCTGCTTCGCTGTGGCAGCAGATACGATCGTGTCGCGACAGCGGGGCTTCAAGCAAGAACGCTTCGTGCTCCGACCCTGCTTTGCCGGCACTGAGACGGAGCTCGTTGTCTCGGGGAGTGAAGGTGCGCGAATAACGGTATTAAGCCGAGTTGATGGACTTACAGCTAACAGCACCATCGACTATTGCAGACGGAGCTCTTCACGTGTGGCTTCGAGAAGATGGCAAGGCAATCGGCTCGTCCTCGAGCCACTCGAGCGTCGTCAACGTCGTGGCTTCTCACCCAGTGCACCGCAGTGTAGTCGCATCGGCAAGCGATGACGAGACCGTGCGACTCTGGCATATCAGCGCCACGTAGTCCGTTTCAAAGCCCTCGTGGCGATTCTCTGTTCGTCAGTAAATCTCATTCGTATCACTCAACAACAACTCCAGCTCGTTTTTTTTTCTTGTGCGTGTATAAATATCGGTGGTTCATCCATCCTACTTGCTGCTTCATGCACATCATATCCAAAACTACAATGCAGTATACAATCTACGTAGTGGCCTTCCAGCCCATGACCAGGAGGCCCAGTCGTCGGTAGCCAATGACCACCGAGACTGTCACAAGCGATACGACTCCCGGCCCATGACCAGGAGTCCCAGTCGACGGCAGCCTATGACCGCCGTGACTGTCGCTGCGAGTTGATTTGTTTTCTATCGGCGAGAGCGTCCGAACGCTGGCCGCGTGGAGCACGCTGTTTGGTGCCAGCGATTGATGGCTGGGCCAGCCGCAGACTCTGTAGCTCGTCGTCGGAATCGCATCTGCGTGCGGTGGATCGTGAGGAAGCGACACGCGCGTGTGGCAGCGACGCCGTGTTCGCAGGACCCGCAACCGCAGAATACAGTCGCTGGGTCGCGTGGCTCTTGAGGTGTGAGCTCTGGGTTGTGGCTCAGGCGGTTGAGCACTTGGGTCAGGAGCCGATGTGGGCGGACGAGATACGACTCGTGCTCGCCAAGATCGTCGGGCATGAACGAATCGGCCGCTGGTAGGCGAATCGCCGCGTCCAAGAGGTTCATTTCGTACTCGCTCTCGCGGTAGATGCGATCGCCAGGGCCGAAGACGATCTCACGGCGGTTGCTCTCAGCAACGAAGAGCTCTAGAGACACGAGGCCGTCACGGGGCGAAGCCACCGAAGGAGAAGCGACCACAGCCGCAGAGATCGCAGGCGCAGTGGTCTCAACCACAGGGGTCACAGGCACTGGACCCGCGAGCGCAGGGACCACATGGGCGGTGGTCGTAAGTGCTGACACTGGCGCCGCCTGGATTGGTGGGATATTTGACAACGCCGTGGTG